>JAMPIV010010005.1:630000-775000 GCA_024509875.1 Oreohelix idahoensis
CGTACTTCACATCTTGCGATCTATCGGTAATTTATCGCTCCATCTTCTGGTTAATTTCACTACGTCATTATCGCATTCAATTATTTGCTACCTGTAGTCCTCAGAGTCACATCAATTTATTGAGTGCCCTGCTAAGGTAGGTCAAATAAAAATATATTAGAAACACTGGATACTTCGTCAGACAAAGTCAGAAGTAGAACAAAAGATGAAGAAACAAAAACTAGAAAAGTGGGACCTTTCGGGATATCCCTTCGTCAGTCATAGCCACAAAGAAGAGAGATAAATAAACAATACACTACATACAGCAGCAGTTTTGGGAAAACCCCCAAGCTAACAAAACTACAGTCCATGAGAAACAAGAAATTACAGGGTTCTACACGAGGCACACAAATTTCAAAGGCTCACAAACCGCCCAACGAATGACATACTGCAATGATTTGGTCGAAGCAGACGCCATAAAAGCTGCTTTGCAAAAAAAGCAAAAGAGCTTGCCCCCAATGCACCAGACCTTGTAAAGACAAATACATATCCCATAATGCCTAGCTGCGCGTTCCCACCATGGAAAAGAACAAGGCTTCCTGAGATGATTGACAGCATACAAGAAGTAATGAAAAAGGCACAAATAGATGCAGAGATGAAACACCTACCTATGGGGTCCTTAGAAAGATGTACCACACTGCATAATGAACCCACATATATACAGATGGATCAGCAACAAAAGTTACAAGAAACATGGAGGTTTATACACAAATATAAATAATGGACAATGTAGTGAAATTGACAGAGATACAACGGTAAAATATCTCCAAAGATAACATTTAAGGATAAAAACATAATGCGTAGGCTGCGAATAGTACATGATCGCCTAGACCGCGGGTCATCACCCTCCATAAAAATTGACTTGCTAGACAGGAGGGGAACGGAGGATCAAAAAGGAAAAATATGACTGGAAAGATTGCGTGAGACTAGAAAGGCTAAGGAGACGCAATTGGGGGGGGACGCGGGAGGGGGGGGGAGGGGGGGGGGGGGGGGGGAGGGGGGGGGGGGAACGGAGAAAAGTCACGTTTCCCAAGTTGACATAAAAAAGTAAGCAACTCGACAGAAGGGACCATAGATATGTTACGCCACAGTCATTTATTGGACGCTTTTGCGCGATACCAAGCCCTTGATTTGAATTCAGCGGCTAAACGCAGATGTTAGGAATATTACAAAAATTAAAAAGTACTTTTTTCTTAATATTAATGTTAGGAATATAAAAATTAGCTGGCCGGATGGCCTATTCTGAGCAGTGAACTAATATGTTCTTAATTTTACAGACGGATAGATAATATTGAAGATAATGACAAAAGACAGTGTTGTTCACATCATCGACAGACTGTATTGAATCTAAAAGTGTCGCTATTTGAAAAAAAAAAAAGAAAAAAAAAAACACGACCTTGGGACGCAGGTGTTCAAATTTACTTAGTATGGAGGAGAGGGTTTTTGGGTGGTAGCTGTGTCTAAAAATAACTTTTAACGACAAAATTTTGGAGGGGAGAGAAAGGTTGGTTCAAAAATCAAGTACATTTTTGTAGAAACACAAGTAGAGACGGACAGACTAACAGATAACCATCCATACTTGACTGAAGCATGACTGAAATGACTTTATGGTAGGAAATTTGAATTTAAAATAAACCTAGGCAGTGATTGGCCACAGACAATCATATCATTAGCGCTCAGACGCGAAAGTGGGGCCATTCTTCAATAGTTGTTCAGTGATAGACACAGATTTTAAAGTGTGGTGATTTCCATATGAAAGAAAGTGTAAGAAGTTTAGGGACGCCATACTATAGCCAGCAGCTCAGCTGAGTTTTGCTAGCAATTCTGTGTTATTTATTCATAATCTGAGCTGTGAGTTTCTGTTGTCAACCAAGCAGTGTCTATTCAGTTGGTGACTTTACTCGAGTGTATCTGTGCAGTACTTGTGACAGAGACCACCATTATTGCCCGCCAGCACGGAGAGGTGGGACCACCAGATTTCAGCACCAGAGCTACAACTACAAGATGAGTGAGCCTCTGGTCTGCTGGACATTCACCAACGCTGTGTAGTTACTAATACCCCCATAACAATTCCCACCATTTTCTGGACACTGTGTAGTCAATATAGACAGGTGTGATGAGGCCACCCCAACAGCACAAACATTAACTATCCTCCCAAGTAGATGACTACTAGAACATTTTAATAAAACTAACTAGTATAGTACATATATATGTACACTATTGCATTTATGATATAATATTCCATGCATTTCTTTCATAATCTCTAAATCTTTTAAGTTCTGGTCAACCTAAAAAATTGATCCAGAACAAAATAAATGTAATATAATTCTATCAAAAAATTTTACACACGTGAGTTAGTTCAGTGTATTTTAACATTTATTAATATTATTAGTCTTGTTAAATATCTGTGGGTATATCTATAACCTATTACACCACACTACATAGCATAACCCTAGACACTTTACGTAGCCACATTCATTAAAAAAAAAAATTAAGTGTGAGGTCGTAGTGGTAGCAAGAAAGGCCTTCTGACAATTCTCAACTACATTTTATCTCAGGAGCCTTCACAGCTGGCCTCATACAATTACAATTAGTAATATCACCATCATACAATACCATCAAACACCACTACATAAATTGGGGGCTCGTCCGGGATAATTAGCCCAACAGTAATATTAGGATCTCCTGGTGGGAGAAATAAAAGTAGGGAAATAAATTGTAAAATTCCCTTTAAAATTAAAAGTGTCCCTGCAGATAAAAGTTGGTGAATCTTCACAGCCAGTAATAATTAATTAGTTAACTGGTTAGTTAGAATTAGTTAGACTATAGTCATAAGAAGTAGTTAGTGTATTTACTGGTTAGAGATTTATCTTGTATATTATTATATTGTCTAAAAAGTATGGCGGAGCTGGCAAAATTTAGATCAGCTGCTGTGCTCACCGCGAAGGAGATGGGAATGGATGGTCAAATTTTAATTCAATACGTAACGGCTGAATGTGATAAATATATTGAACGGGAAGAAAGGAGGTTAGCTGAAGAGAAGAGGTTAGAGGCTGATAGAGAAATTAAGAGGCTGCAGATTGAGGCAGAAGAAAAACGACAGCAAAGGGAGGCAGAAGAAAAAAAGATTGACTGCCGAAAGGGAGGCAGAAGATAGAAGGTTGCAAAGGGAGGCAGAAGAAAAAAGATTGACTGCCGAAAGGGAGGCAGAAGATAGAAGGTTGCAAAGGGAGCACGAATTACGACTAAGGGAGCTGGAATTACAAGGCCGGCTCCTGAAAATGGTGCCAGCCCTTTTGCCTCAGATGCTACGCCTAGTCTGGGAGCCTCAAACTCAGCTATGGGGTTTCATTTAGACCATTTTGTTGAAAAAGACGATGACATAGAGGGGTACCTAGGACGTTTTGAGTTATTAGCTACTACATATGGGTTAGAGAGAGAGAGAGGTGGAGCTTAAAGCTATCACAGGGATTGAGAGGTACTTCTTATGAAGTATTTGCCAAAATGAACAGGGAAGACCAAGACAATTATGACATGTTAAAGCAGGCTTTGTTATTAAGGTACGAGAAGAATGGTGAATTTTATCGTAAGAAATTTAGAAATGCCAAACTGTTGTCTGGGGAGACATACCACCAATTCTCTGCTAGACTAGAAACCTATTTGGAGAAATGGACGGCTCTGGGGAAGACCCAAGATCTTAAAGAAATGATCATGATTGAGCAATTGAGAGAGTCCATGGCTCCAGACATGAGAAAATTTCTCATGGAACAAGGTGCAGAGAAGTTGGGGGAAATTTTAAATGTTGCTGAGAGGTATCAGGCAGCCCAGGCAGAGGTAAGTGGTGCTAAGAAGAAGCACATAGACAATTTTAAAGCTCCACAGCAATTTAATAAATTTGATAATAGAGAGCAGGGAAATAAAGGTAGGACAAAATTTGAGCGGCCAAGAAATGACTATCGCGACAGAAACTCACAGTTCAATGACCAAAAGTTCAATGAAAGAAAACCGTTGAACCAAGGAAAAAGATGGTGTAAATGGTGCAAGAAGGATAACCATAACACCGAATTTTGTAGAAGGAAACCTTCAAACATTGCTGCAATGAAGTCGGGGACGCGAAGATTAAAGGGTAATCCTAAGGGACAACAGGAACCTTATCACCCCCCAGTTTGTGAGGATGTTATTTGTAATGGGGTCACCATAAGGTGCCTTTATGATACAGGTTTGGATTATGATTCAGTTGTGAAGTCTAGCCTAGTGGACCCAAGTCAGTATACCACAGAAACAGTGGAAATACAAGGGGCGACTAAGGACATACCACTCATGACACTTCCCATCGCAAGGATAACGGTGAAAACTCGCTATGTGGAAGGAGAAATCAGAGCAGCAGTGATAGATGAACCAATCTACCCTCTGATATTGGGGTGTAGATACGTCTTCTTGGGGAATCCCGAGAAACCTGTGATCATGGCGACAGTGCAGACCAGGTCACAGAAGAAGGAGGAAGAAGGTGAACCTATAAATGCTCATCCAGAGGAGATGAGGAAGGCGCAGGCTGAGGATAGGACACTCAAGCCCTGTTTTAAAAAATTGCCCAAATGCCACACACCTCCGAGCAAGGGGGAATATTTCATGAAGAACAAACTCTTATACAGGAAGGCCGGAACTGGAACAAATGGTCACAACCAGCTGGTTCTTCCCACTTCATATAGAGATAAAGTGATGGAACTCGGGCATGCGATTCCCTTCAGTGGTCACATGGGGATCAGCGCCACAGGACAGCGTATAGCTTGTCATTACTTCTGGCCAGGGATAACGGAGGATATATAAAGATATGTCAAATCCTGCCCAGAATGTCAAAGGGTAGCTCCAAAGCACTGGACTGCTCCTGCAACTCTAGGGGAAATGCCCATAGTGGGAACACCTTTTGAGAGGGTTGCAGTGGATTTTGTAGGACCTCTCACTCGGACCAAGAGGAGGAACAGTTACATCCTTACTCTGGTGGACACTTGTTCTATGTGGGGAGAGGCGGTAGCCCTGCCATCAATTGATTCAAAACATGTAGCAGAGGCACTACTTACAATATTTACCCGATTAGGATTCCCGCATCAAATCTTGACGGATAATGGATCTCAGTTCAAGGGGAAACTAACGGAAGAAGTTTTTAAGCTATTTCAAGCCAGGCACTTTCATTGTAGTCCGTACCATCCACAAGGGAACGGCCAGGTAGAGAGGTTCAACGGGACTCTCATTTCTATCCTGAGAAAGCTGGCACACGAAAAACCGGATCTGTGGGATCAATTCCTGCCCGCCGCATTGTTTGCGTACCGGGAGGTACCACATAGTTCAACCGGGATGGCTCCCGCAACTCTGCTATTTGGGAGGCCAATAAAAGGTCCATTAGAAGCTTTATTAAGGACCTGGACAGATGAGAAGGCGGAAGAGACTGTTACCTCATCGTATCAATATGTGAACGAACTGACCACTCGTTTGAAAGCTGGATGGAAACTGGCAAATGATAATTTGAAACAAGCCAGGAAGAAACATGCAGCATATTTTAATAGGAAGGCAAAGGACAGGGAACTGGCAGTCGGAGAGAAGGTGCTGCTTCTACTACCGGGAAGCCAGAATAAATTACAAATTGGTTGGCAAGGTCCATATACGGTTCTAGAGAAGGTGTCTAGAACAAACTATAAAATTGACAAAAAGGGGAAGGAAAAAGTTTATCATGTAAACCTGTTAAAGAAGTATCTGGACAGACCACTCCAGGAAAGCACCCCCTTATTGACCTTGGCTATTGCAACCCAGATGCAAAAAGAACCACTCACCTCACATGAATACCCATTACATCCTTGTTAAACAGCAGCACAGGTAAAAGTCAGTAAGCACCTGACTAAAAACCAGAGGGAGAGAGTTCAACAGGTTCTGGAGGAACATACAGATGTATTAACAGATAAACCAGGCCATACAAATTTGCTACAGTATGACATGAAACTGGTAGACTCAACCCCAATCTGTATGAGAGCCTATTCTATTCCGTTCGCGAAGGAGAAGGCATTGAAGGAAGAAATAGAGTATTTGTTGAAGGAGGGGATTATTTCGCACAGTGAATCATCTTTTAGTTCTAGTGTCGTTTTGTTGAGAAAACCGTCTGGGGACCACAGGCTGTGCATAGATTACAGGAAACTGAATGCTGTCACAGAAGGACAAGTGGATCCATTACCAGACACAAAACAGTTATTTGCCAGACTGAACAAGGCAAAATACTTTTCAAAGGTGGCTCTTAGCAAAGGCTATTACCAGATCCCAGTGAAGCCTGAAGTGTGAGAACCTTATTTGGCTTTTAGCACTTCGGATGGACATTATGAATTCAATATGCTACCATTCGGACTGAAAAATGCTCCGAGTGTGTTTTCAAGGATGATGCGCAAATTGTTGGACCCCCTGAATAACCCATGTATCACGAATTTCATGGATGATATTCTCGTCGCCACAGAGACATTTGAAGAACACATTGAAGCTCTGGAGATGTTGTTTGATAGACTTCGGGAGGCGAACTTAACTGCTAGGCCAACAAAATGTTGTATTGGATGCAAAGAGTTGGAATTCTTGGGACACACTGTATATCAGGGTAATATGACCCCTGATCCTAAGAATGTGGAAAAACTGCAGAGAGCACCTAGGCCACAAACAAAAAAGGACGTGCGATCATTCGTGTCGTTATGCGGATTTTATCAGAAATACATCAAAAATTTTAACGCTATTTGTGCTCCTCTGACTGATCTGACTCGCAAGGGACTTCCAGATAAAATTATTTGGACTGCACAATGTGAACTAGCGTTCCAAGAGTTAAAGGAAAAAACTCACTAGCAAGCCTATTCTCAAACTGCCTGATTTGACACAGGACTTTGTCTTAAGAACCGATGCAAGTAATGTAGGACTCGGAGGGGCTTTGTTGCAAAGATCATCTTCACCTGATGGGGAACTGAAACCAGTCGCTTCTGCAAGCCGCAAATTGAATAAGGCGGAACAAGGATACTCCACAAGCGAAAAAGAATGTTTAGCGTTAATCTGGGCAATAAAGAAGTTTCAAATCTATCTGTATGGTAGGACTTTTGTGGTGGAGACGGACCATCAGCCTCTCGTGTTCTTGTCAGGCTAAGCATGAAAACGCAAGATTGCTGAGGTGGTCTTTATTGCTTCAACCTTATCAGTTTAGTATCCAATATATCCCAGGCAAATTGAATGTCGGTGCAGATTTCCTCAGTCGGCCCCCTTGGTTGATATCAAAAATTAGCAAGTTGTGGCTGACACGTGAGGGATGTATTTTACCTATGTGTTTCAAACCCTTCTGGTTTTGGAACTTGCCCCCCCATCATGTTTACAAGTGGGACCCATGTGTAGTGAAATTGACAGATGCATACGGCAACGGTTGGTCAAATAAGACGTCCAAAAGAGTGAACCATTTAAGGATTTATCCTTATTTGCGTAGTCGCTGTAATAGATAGCATTCGGGGGGGGAACACTTTGCCATAAGGGCATTGTTTTCAAGTGTGGGAGATGTGTAGGTGAATATTGACAGAGGGATAGCAATACGGGTTTTTAATAAAATCGTGACCTCCAAGGATAATACCATATGAAGGGGAATAAATACTCAAAAAAGGAAAATTTGACTGGATAATTGCGCTGAGATCTAGAATGGATAAGGAAACACCTAATAATGGGGGGCGTAGGCTTTGCGCCGAGGTGGGAAATAGGGTTACATTTTGATGCAGGACCGGGGGTTTTTCATAAATCTCCCCATTAATATTAAAGTTGGAACATCTTGAATTTGGGGACAGGGAGGGGATGGATACGCATTTGCTACGGGTGAAGTTTTGGGAATGTATGTTATAAAGGGAAATCCGTTTGGTAAAAAAAAAAAAAGGTATGGACTGGGGAAAAGATTTGCGTGACCATAAACTAGGGAAATAAAAAAGGGCCTAAAGGAAAGGGATTGGACCAACGGGGCCCAAATTGGGATGGGGGTAGGGCACACTGGGGAAACGGATATAGGGAGCAAAAGGTTCCAGGGCGTTTTCCTCAAAAATTTGGCATAAAGCAAAAGTTAAAAGCACAACGGGGGGGGGGGGGGGGGGCGGGAAGGGGGGGGGGGGCGGGGGGGACCACCCCATATGGATTTGGTTAGCGCCCAGGGTCATTTCTATTTGGATCGGCTTATTTGCGGGTATTGGTACCAAGGGGCCTTGTGATTTGGTAAAAATTCCAGGCGGGGCCTGGTGTAAAACACCGTCGGATTTTGTTAGGGGGGCAATTTATTACAAAAAAAAAAAAATTAAAAAAAAGTTAACTTTTTTTTTGTTAATTATTACATGTTTAGGGTCGAATAGGGTAATATTTTAGTTGGCGGGGATGGGGGGAGGTATTATTGAGCCGTAAGTGAAAAGGAAATAACTAAATCGTTGTCTTAATAATTTTTTTTTTACGCCAGGACAGGGATTAGACGCGAGTATTGGAAGAGTCGAAAGACATCAAAAAGAAAAGGGGTGGGGGGGTGGGGGGGGACAAGTAGACAGTTGTTGTTCAATGCTTTCATATCCTTCTTCTCGACAGGGAACTAGTAATTGAAATCTTTTAAAAGGGTGTCACGACTATTTTGCACAAAAAACCTAAAAAAACCCCAAACGGGGGGGGGGACTTTGGGGTAGGGAGCAGGTTGTTTTAAATTAAAATGTTACTTTTCCCATTTTAGATTTATGGGAGGAGGAGGGATTTTATTATGGGGTGGGTAAGTGCCGGGTTCTAATGTGGCCCGCCTAAATATTTTTTAACGATGACAAACGTGGTGAGGAGGCAAAAATCAGGGGTTCGAGAAGATTTGGATGAGGGTCCGGGAGAGGAGTAAAGGATTGATTGTTTCCCAAACATAAATATTCCCAAAGTTTTTTTACAATGTGTTTGTTTAGGGGAAACCTCATCAAAAGTCAAGTACCGGTTATTTGCTTGGTAGGGAATACGTTTCAAGCTAGTCGACGGAAATAACTAACCTAAGATTTAAACATTAATATTGGGGACTGGTAAGCATTGACGAAATGGGGCAACTTTAGGGTAGGAAATATATTAAATGATCATACATTTGGAAATTCGGGGGGGGGGGGGGACTTAAAAAAATCACGACGACGTGGGCATAAGCTTGGCACAGTGGACCAAGGGCCCCTTTTTGGGACGGGGCGGCTGAGGGTGGTGCTATCGGGGGGGGATTTTTGGGTTTCCATTGGTTCTCATTAGTTTGTTTATTGGCGAGCTTTGGGGGCGGGGAGGGACCAAAAAGGGACTTTTTTAAAAAGGTTTCGGGGGGCGTGAATTTTTCCCGTTTGATTTCCTTATGAAAGGGTTAAAGTGAAAGCTGGTTTAGGGGGGGGGGAAAGCCCAAATTCTTTCTATTGTAGCTTGCAGCAGTGTATCATAGCTGGGTTTTTGCTTAGCGCATTATTTTGTTTCGTTAATTTACCCTCAAATTTTTTAATTGGTAAGAGATTGAAATATTAATTTTTCCTCTTATATTATTTTTGAATGAATCAATTGGTTTCATTGTTCCGAGAGGAATTTGATGATACTAGCCATTATCGAAATAATATTCTTAGGGGGCCTTACTTCAAAAAAACAAGTAGGGGATTTTTGCTGAAGAAAGACCACCCAAGGCTCCAAGTTCAGGGTTCTAAGGGGTAGGGACCAACAAATTGTTAACACTAGTTAAAAACAGGGTCACAAGTAGTGGACGGAGTTAGGGCAAAGAGGGGGACCAGAATGTTCTCAAGTGTGTTGGAAGAGGGGGGGTGAAATTAGAACTAACAAGTATAACCTAATCCCGTTACTTGATCTTTTTAGGGCAGGACAAACTAGAATAGAAAAACTTTAAGAATTTTGATTTTCAGGAAAATCTAAACATAGGGCAGTGGGGATTGGGGGAGGTCTATTATTACTGGATGTTAAGGAAACCACCATGACGCGTAAAATGTGGAAATGTTTGGGGGTATTGGGGCCTTTCTTCAAGAGTTGTTGGAAGTGTGTTACTAGACCTGGAACTCGTATGTACCGTGTGGGATTTGTGGGGGCCACTTGTCCACTAGGGTGCTAAGTGTTGGGCTGTGATTCAGACACAGTTGGTTTATTGGGGGTGGGCCCGGATGAAATTTGGTAGGTTGTTTTGATTTAGGGAACACATCGTTTTGGGGCATACTTTTGGAACAATTGCTTGAGCAAGCGGCTCGTGAGTTTATGTTGTTCAAAAAGCCTAGAAAGTTTTTTTGCTATTCAGGTTGAGGGGGGGCTGACTTTTAATGAGTGCCTGAGTGTATCCTTGTGCTAACCAAGCTATGTTGACAAGGTTCAGTGGGGTGACCCTTGGGAACCAAGTGATTATTTATGCAGTACTTGGGACAGTGACCTTACCATTATTTGCCCTCGCCAGCATCGGACTGGAGGGTGGTGGGAACCCACCAGATGATTTCAGCACCGGAGAAGCTTTACAAAAACATAACTTACAACAGGTTGTAGGTGGTGAGTGTGCCTCTCTGGGGGGTCTGACTGGGGAACATTCACCAAAAACGCTGGTTTGTAGTTACTAATAACCCCATAAAAAATAAAAAATTTTCCCACCATTTTTTTTCTGGGACCACTGTTGTAAGGTATCAATTTTAGGACAGGTGTGTTGTCCCTGTGAATGACGGCACCCCCAACAGCCAAAAACACGTTTTTAACTATTCCCTCCCCAAGTAGTGATGGATACTTTACTAGGAAAACAATTTTAATTAAAAAATTAAAAAACTTAGTATTATAAGTATAAATAATATTTGTTTACACTATTGCAATTTTATGATATAATATTCCATGCCTCATGGGCAATTTGCTTGCTATTTTATAATCTCTAAATCCTTTTAAAAGTTCTGGTGTACAACCTAAAAAAAAAAATTGATCTCACAGAGAACAAAATAAATGTTAATTATATTCTATCTAAAAAATTTTTTTACCACACTTTTTACAACACAGTGAGGTTAGTTCAGTGTTTTTTTATTTGTAACATTTATTATATATTATTAGTTCTTGTTAACGGTTAAATATCTGTGCGGTATATCTACTAACCTATTACACCCCACACTACATAGCATAACCCTAGACACTTTACCTTAGCCCTACATTCATTAAATATAAAAAAATTAAGCGTGTGAGTTCGTAGTTTTTGTGGTTGCAGCTAAAGAAGAAGTTTGTCCGCGATTAGTGGTAGCAAGAATACAATGGCCTTCTGTCAATTCTCAACTACATTTTATCTCAGGAGCCCTCTACAGGCTGGGCACTCATTACACAATTAACATTTAGTATTATCACCATATCTTTCAATACCATTCAAACAACACTACAGACAAGAGAATTACATATTTCAATGGCCCGCGATCCGATAGAAAAATTCTTCGAACCTTTAAGGAGGAAGGAAAATCCAAATAGAAGACAGGATTACATATGAAGAGATGAAAGCAGTAATCAGAAATAACTATAGAGAACAAAGGCAGACAGAACACCCAGACTCCGATAATGCAGAACCATACTATACATTATCAAGATGAGATCAAGTGATAATTTTCAGACTGAGAACTGGACATAGCAGACTCAGATACCATCTGTTCAACAAATTGAAAATCGGACAGACAGATATGTGCCCACGTGGAGAGGACAAACAGATGTGTGCCCACGTGGAGAGGACAAACAGATATGTGCCCACGTGGAGAGGACAAACAGATATGTGCCCACGTGGAGAGGACAAACAGATATGTGCCCACGTGGAGAGGACAAACAGATATGTGTCCACGTGGAGAGGACAAACAGATATGTGCCCACGTGGAGAGGACAGACAGATATGTGCCCACGTGGAGAGGACAAACAGATATGTGCCCACGTGGAGAGGACAAACAGATATGTGCCCACGTGGAGAGGACAAACAGATATGTGTCCACATGGAGAGGACAAACAGATATGTGCCCACATGGAGAGGACAAACAAACAAACAGACAGTAGAACATGTACTCCAAAACTGTCGGCTCCACGAGAGGAGCAGCGTGGCAGCGTAGCCTTTTCTAGCTCAGTTGAGAGAGAAACTGTCTGGTGATGACAGAAGCCTGAGACAGACCGCCAGCTTTATAAAAGAGATAGATGTGGTTATTTGAGAGCGAACAACGAAGGTGTAGTCCCAGCCACAGACCACAAAAACACACACACAAATAAACAGTACACTTTATAATCTAGCACTTTCGGGACAAACCTTCGTCAATTCTCACCACCCAAACAAACAAAACAAATAGATTGTACACAACATAAAGTAGCTGATAAGTAATAACATTTCGTCAGCCACAATCACAAGAAGCAAAAATGAACAATTCACTAGACAGAAGGGATGTTTCGAAATAATCTTCCTACAGAGACAATGCTGGTTCCATTGACAGTTACCTTACTTATCATATATGTGTTTTATGAACATGTTTAATGCTGTTTCAGCTAAGTAATTTCTTTTTTGTTTCGTTATTTCTTGTGTCTATTATTGTTGTTTTTCACTCCGTATGAAGCATTAGGTCACTTCTCTAGTTGAATCATTTGCAGGCGTCTACTTCGAAGCAGACCACAATTTCTAGCTGTGATGGTCCGTGTAGCAATTAGCTTTATACGTTAGGATGTGGCTGTGGGCTATGCACAACCTTAGTAACATTCTGGGTACAACCAGGTTCTCCTATTCTTTATCCGCCAACACAGGACATAAAATAGTTCACGTACAATATATTGTTATTAGTAATTTACAAGCACTAATTAATAAATAAAAATTGCTACAGCTGAAGCTTGGAACTGGGTATTTCATGATAGGGGAACCCACACGTGAAGAGTGTCAAGAACCAAATACAATTAGACATGCTCTCTGCAAAAAATATGACCAGCAGAGTCAAAACATTAGAACATACTGCAATAACCACAAGGTAGACATGGGTGTAGACAATCTTATAGGCACCAGAAATACAAAAATTAATAAAACACTTTTATTACAAAAACAAAAGCTAACATATAAAAAATAATAATAAAATATGGATGCTAACCAGTAGTCTACAGTGGTAATTCTTTCCCCCCCCCCCCCCCTCGATAAACACGGATTGACTATAAATAAACCACCAATGAATATTAAATGCATACCAGTATAGACACTACCATTTTTCTTAACAATAAAACAATATGAACAATAAAACAATATGAACTATCGCTATATGTAAAATTACCTACTAGAGAAATAAAACAGAGTAGAGTATAAGATAAAACCAATAAGAAAATATTACAATAAATGACACGCATCCTGATATAACCAACAGATCCATGTATATGGTACATTTTTGACAGGTGTTTGCTACAAAGTAAAGTAGTAAACGCCTTAACAATGAAATTGAAAAAAAGGATTGAAATATTACAGCAAGGTCACCAATATGCACCTGAGTTTTTTATTGAAAAAGACGCGCAAAAAACAGATAAATATGAAAGGAACAACCGAAAGAACGAACGAACGAAAGAACGAACTTTATTTTCGAAGGGTTAAGAATTGGGCGCGCAGGCCCGTCTTACATTCTGCCCTTCCACTCTCATTTATCTTGCATATTATATCCTTTCATTCCCACGTGTTACTTTAAGCATTAATTTAAAAGCATGCAACATTATAAAGTTAACATAACAGCATTCATTTACAGTATGCAATCATAATAAAAAACGAGTAGGTTTTTTTTAAACAAACAAGATAGTCATTGAAAAAAAAAAAATTAATTAATTTTAAAAAACTAAACAAAAAATTTATAAATAAATCAAAAATAAAAAAAAAGTAAAATTCACGTGTATAAAGTACAGTGGTATGCGGGTACATTCTCACGATTCACATGTCTAAATTACAGTGGTATGCGGGTACATTCTCACGATTCACATGTCTAAATTACAGTGGTATGCGGGTACATTCTCACGATTCACATGGTGATAAATTACATGTCGGAACGGCGGCGGCTACATTCTCAATACATTACTTTATAGGAAATAATGTTTACATGGATATAAAACATTATTCACATTAACAAAACATAACCAGCGGAAGAGGAAACGAAATGTTGACCGATGAATGAGATGTTGACAGGCACATGCTTTTTTTCTATGGGGGTAGATAATCAGTGTTGAGGAAGTGCTTGAAAAGTGCTTTGTTAAATGAATATTGTGTAGGTAGGCTTTTTATGTGATGTGGAAGGCTGTTCCAAAAGTAGGCTCCAGAGTAGGCTAGACTCTTTGTGAACAGGTCGATCCTAGGTTTGAGCAGACGTAACTGATGTAATTTTTGTCCCTCTCTACTACTGATTTGAAACAATGATCGTAGGTACGGCGGGGCATTGTTAAATAGAATTGCTTTGTTGTAGAGAAGGAAAAACATGCGAGGAAAAGGCGCTTGAGATGGACAGCATATACACTGGGTGAAACAGATAATAACAATACTAGACAGTCCTTATTCTGAAATTCCACAGGTAAAAGAATTTAGATCGATTAAGACCAAACAAAAAGCCCACGGAGAAGAGAACTGAGGCATTCCTACTAATGATAAAATAAGACGTGAAAAACCTTCAATGGATGGCACGGGAAAAGAGAACTTGGAGTTAAGAAAGTGAAAAGCATATACTCCTCAGGGAGCTTAAAGGTTAAGAGTGACGGCCGTTACCTGCTTGCATCCGTTGACAGTTAATACAGCTTCTTGCACCGTGTATTCCCCGGGGGGTGGGGGGGGGGGTCTCTCTGAAGGGACAAAGAAAGAATAGGCTCACTTCTCCCTCAAGCATGTCGTAAAGGGCCTCATGTGAGGACGTGTAAGAGGTTGGCATCATGAAAACATATTTTTACAGAAAAAACTGCTCCAGGAACATGTGCTTTGAAGCAGGCTCTATGCAACGGAATGGGGTCAGCTGAAGTGGTCGTTCCATAAAGTGGCAAGTTTAGGTTGTGCCAGGCCCTAGGCATGTCTAAACTTGCTTGACCCATATCAAATTACATCCTGTTGTACCGACAAGCATATATTTGTGAGTGAGTCCTCTAAAAGCGTGAAGCCCAATGGCAAAAGCCTAGGCTGCATCTGCCCTAAACTGTCACCGGCTCCATGCCCTATAAGAAGCGTGAAAAGAGATGAAGAAGAGATGAAGAAGAGATGAAGAAGAGATGAAGAATAAAATTGTTGTTAGTTTTAAACAATGTCTAACTACGTTCGTCTCTCAGACTTTTATCGTACCAAGATCTTCTGTGCTAGCTCGTCTTGATAGTTGATGTGCCTGTCTTCCGGCCTGGTGTCCATACCATTATATTTGATATGTCTCGTTGTAGTTGATGTGCCTGTCTTCTGGCTTGGTGTCCATACCATTATATTTGATGTGTCTCGTTGTAGTTGGTGTGCCTGTTTTCTGGCCTGGTGTCCATACCATTATATTTGATATGTCTCGCTGTAGTTGGTGTCGTGAAATATTCTAATCCACATATATAAATTAAAAGGTAAATATAAAGCCTAATAAATACATATAATAAAGAAAGGAAGAAGAATGGTAAAGAACAGTGCTGTCACAATGACAGTACTCGAAATCCCCTTTGTTTTATGCTTCGTCTGCAAATTGTAACGTTTCCACGTTAAATATAAGCCACTGCATAAATACAAGCGTTTCCACAACACATTAAAACGGGTATTGCATTTCTAAGAAAAACATTGAGAGGCAGACTGCGTAATGACCTAAATTAATCCTAACATTAATTATATTACGTTACCAAAACGAACGAACAGATGGACTCAAATAGAAAGAGAGAGGGAGGGCTGAAAATCAGGAACGCATGCAACACGCGTCGCGCGATACACAATTACTACTATCACGCGTGTAAGGCCACATGCACTAACTTTTTTTTTCAGACGGACAGTGATAAATTCACTACCCTTCCCAGAGTTAGGTTTTTAAATCCTGAAAAACGCTTATAAGGAAAGATGACAATAGATGGGTTTACGTTTGAAAACATTACAGTACCCAGACAGCACATCTTCGAAACAGGAGGTAGAAGAAATTGCATATTTTGAACGCAGCCACTTAGCTCTTTTAAATTTGTTTATTTGGGTTCCTTAGGGCTTGCTGACAAAGAATATGTAAAACGTTACGCAAATAGTCTAGGAATTAACAAGTTATAACCAAAATAAAATAGTGGGGATGCCTGACAGCATGAAATCATTTCTGCTCATAAAATTTTTTTATAACGTGTTTGAAAAAAACCTTGCGTACGGAAATAGCCTACCATGTAAACTCCAAATTGATTGGAGCGCAACAAATATAAGACTAAACACGATTGGTCGGACTATAAATACTATCTTTGGTTGTTAGGGGAGACGTAGGAAGGTAAGATTTTTTCAAACACTTGTCGAAACGTGGCTCCATTGGCCAGACTCGCTGATATAATCACTTAGGAGCGTTAGTTCGAGACCACTAGTTCAAATAAGCTTGATAAAGCAACAGTGCGTTGAAGCCAGCTCATATTTTTGCTAAAATAAAAGCCTGGAACATAAGCAGATGGGAATTTGTGCCAGAATTCATTGCTAGTCAACGTATCTGTGTTTATTCCATGAATTGTGGTAAGCTGAAAACATTCAGTATCTTTTAATGAAAATTGAATGTGAATTGTTAATTTATGCCTGTATATATGTGTAGTTCAGTAGCAAACATGATGTAAAGCCTATAATGCTCCAGCCTGAACAGAAGGTGTCGGAGGAAAGTAAAACGGCATGGAATGGCCAAACAGTACACTGACACCTAGATGATTGACTAGAAAGAAATAATGCTGGAATTGCAGAGGCGTAGTAACTATTAAGGAGGTTAATACTGGTATAAAGTATTTCAGATGAAGCTGACAGTTGGCCTAACGCTCTGAACTCAATGTTTGTGATGTATTGTGCTCAGTGTAGAACTAGAGTATCAATTAGTTATGAAGTAGAAGGTACATCCTTCTTGTTTTTCAGGGACCGTGGTCTTGATGGTATTGAGCAGCACCTGGTCAGAGCTTTGCTGAATCCAGAGTCGGACAGCATACTCCTTGGTCCATTTAGCTATCAGTGAGGTGTCTCCAGAGCACAGGGGAGAAATCGAGCAGAGGAGTCTTTTCCTGCCGCCATCACGCAAGATAAGCTGATGTGGCCAGCTGAGCTCAAAATTATGTACCCCCATCTTAAAATAACATTGTAACATAAACTTAAGAGGGGAAGTAAATTGTTTTAATATCAGGAACTGAGAACATCTCCAATACGAGTTCCAATAAAGACAAACTATTGAAGTCATGATGACAAATACCAACAGAGCTTGAACAAAACAAAACCAGTATTACCTCATATTACTACTACACAACTGACACACATAGGATACTTTTAATAATATATGTCACTACAATATTCATATTGATAAATTCTGTACATATAACTTGTAATTAAAATTGATTGTGATTCCTGGTTCCCTTTGTATTTGAATCAGGACACATATTCATTCATGACAACAATGAATACATATTGTTATTTGAAAAGTTATCAGTGACTCCTTTAAGATATCCTTGTAGAGTGTTTTATGTATGTGAGTGTCACAGTGTTGTCACGTGTAGTGGAATAAATTAAATTGTTTATCTGTTTGTTGTTGTTTTGACGTACACTTCATCATACACATACCCTAGACATATAACGTAGTCATATCACTATTCCAGAATAATTCTGACTGAGATATATATATATGTGGCAGCAAGTAAGGTTATCTATAATACACTACTCTTATTAGATATAGATACCTTCACAGCTGATCTCAGTCAGTACACTAAGTCCCCTATAAATATTTATAACATCCCACTTCACCACAGTTGGTGTATGGTGTTGTTCCTACACATTTCCAGATCTGCTAGTTTCTCTTTCTGTTGCTTATGGAGACATCAGCAGCCTTTCTCAAGCAACTCATCTTAAATGTTGCGATCTTTCTTCTCTCTCCTTCGCTTTAATGCCATGTTTAATACCAATAAAAAGAGGTGGTCAGAAAATGCAAACTTCGTCGTGTGTCAAGTTGTCTTCTTACAGACCTATGTGTATTATGTATGGAGGCATATGTGGAGTCATCCTTATATGACCACTAGCTATGCACAATGCTGCAATATATGTACGTGGAAGTGAATCTATGTCTGTGAGGCTAATTACATTCTTATTGACTCTTGAAATCATTCACACACTTCCAGGGATTCCCCCTTTGGTGAAACTTGTTGATAACCCAGCATTGCACATTGCACACTAAGCTTGGAGAAGTCACTGGAGCCCCAGGCGTAATTCTTTGGCTTTGACTTGGTTGGCTGCATGCAGACGGATTTCACTAATGACCCAGTGATAGTCAGGGGAAGCTAAGAAGTGGCTCTGTGCATGACGTGACAATTCCTTGGGAGAGCCCAGAACCAGAGTATAGTATTTTAGCTCTGCATAGTTGGAGAGCCCTCTTGGATGGCAGGGAATGCACAGTATGCCATACACTTCTTACTCCTAGCTTGGGACGAGATGTGACGATCCTTTAAATGCAAACCAAGCTGGAGAAACTGGAGCTCATTACCAACTCAACACATTTCGGAATGTCAGAAGAGCCACAGGAAAAGCCTAGATCTACAGTGTAGATAATACCAAGGAGTTTTCAACTTCAAAGAGTGAGAAGCTCAGCAGCCCTAGTTAAACAACAACAGACCAATGTGTATTGGGGCAGCGGTGTTAAGTGGTGAGCCACAGTGTAGATTTGGATATTTTCATTTCTGTCCAGCTCATGATCGTCTGCGGATTCAGAAGATTGTAGAGAACTGAGGTATAATATATCAAGTCTGTTTGGTACCCCATTTAGGCCAGCATTCTTTGTTATTTCCAAGGTGTTGTCTTTTTCTTCGTTGTTGGCTGCCATACCACCACATCTATCTCTCTCATAACAGTGGAGGCTTGTCCCAGGCTTCACAACATCATACATTTATCATTCAAAAGAGTTAGCGAGGGCTATACTGTCAATCTCTTCTTCTCGTTGAGCCGATAGTCTTGGAAGCCATTTGCATGTCTCTTCCACATAGGCACAAGTCTGTTTGTCCATTTCCACACCTGATAACGTCATTAACACGTGATACGCCATTCGCACAGGTTCCAAGTTTTATATTGTTATTATATTTACAAGAAGACACAGCTGCTCTAACCATATCAGTGATGATCATGGCTGGAGCAGTCTAGCGTTCGAGGCCGACAAATCGTTTACTGAAGAGGCAACGACTGTTGTTCTAGTAAACAAACCCAAGATCACGGTACGTTTACTTAATAAGCAGAGTGGATAAAGTTTGTACACTTTAAAAAAAATCGTGATTCATTACCTGAATATGAGAATAAAATAGCCACGTTCCTCACAGATTCCCCGTTAGTCATAACCACACTAAGGAATAATCATAAAAACAATGAATTAAACAGCCTCTCAGAATAAAGTACTTTATAGAATCCAGGTGAAATAATTGAATTTGCAGTGCATTTCTACCCACTGCAATATATATTGAAATGAAAAGGTAGATAAACTTGCCAATGACGGAGAGAGTAAAATGCAGTTCAGTACAGACGAAGCTTGCCACTCCCTGATCAAGTGATTATTTTCATGCTGAAACCAACCACTGCGAATCAAATTTCACCTGTTCCTGTCAATAAAAAATTTGGACAAAAAATGTCTAATACAAGATCAGCTAAAAATACCAATTAATAAAATATTTCTATGGCTCAAGATTGGAACTGGATATTTCGTGGATCAAAGAGTGCCAGGAACCAAATACAATGAGACACTTTCTGGTGGACTGCAAGAAATGTGACCAGCAAAACCACAGGCAAAATATGAAGACGCACAGCAAGAACCACAATGTAGAAATGAAAGTAGAAAATCTTATAGGCATTAAAACCTCACCAGAAATACACAAGTTAATAAAACACTAAATTACAAAAACAGAAGCAAACATTTCAAAATAAGGAAACACCCACTAGCCTTGCCAGAAGCGCCACTGGGGTAGGCTTTCACAGAAAGATACGGTACATGCGTATCTGAATCTAACCCCCCTCCCCCCCCCCCCCCCCCCCCCCATCCCCAGAGGAATAATACAGTACGTTGCGTAGAATCTACACCAATAAAGAAAATATCACATTAAATGTTATAGCCAACACTTTCATGTATATGGTAAATGATTGACAGGAGCGAGCTTCGAATAACAGTAACTAACATGCTAATAAAAATTTTTAAAAAACATCTTAAACACACGCTTTTAATGCACTAAAAAGCCAAAAATAATTTTTCAAGGAGTTTACAGCTTGCAGTAAAAAAAAAAAATGTAACATCAAATTGACAAAAAGCGTGGGGCGCTTAAGCATTTATCATATATTTTATCCATAAGTGACTAATAAAGTATAACGCAGAAGGTAATTTCATGCAGAATCAGCGTCTCGCGCCTTTTTTTCATGCCATAAATCGAGGATTCCTCAGCAAAAGAGAAGTTGGTAAGAAAACAAAGATGGCTGTATACCGCTCCATCTATGCCCCAGTCTTGACGTATGGATGCGAATCATGGGCAATGACTACAACCCACAAAAGCCAGATCCAAACCTCAGAAATGAGGTATCTGAGGATGGTGGTTGAAGTAACAAGAAGAGACATGGTCCGCAACCAGACGATACGTCAAGGCCTAGAAGCCAACCCCTGCAGAGCCAAGTAGAACAGTCCCAACTGAGATGGTTTGGCCATGTCAGCAGAATGGGAGAAGATCGGCTACCACGACAAGCACGGGGAACTAAGAGCCAGGGATCCAGACCTCCAGGACGACCCGAAGTCCGCTGGGAGGACAACATTAGACAATCATTGAAGGACCGAGGACTAGAATGGAACCAAGACAGGAGGAAGACAGCCGATAGAATAGTCTGGCGCTCTCCCTTACAAACCTCTACACCTCACGGTAGAAGCGGAACGACTAAGTAAGTACGAGTAAGTAAGTATTATTCATATAATTTTCACAAGCGTACAGTGTTTTCTTTATTTATTTAAAGTATGTGTTAGACTTGAGTTCTTTTGATTTCCGTATATTTCCTAATATTCATATTAAAGTGTCATTATCTATTCCACTAACTTTGCTAATATTGCTGCTAGAATTTATGCACGAATCAACATTTTCTAGGATCATTCCACAAGTCATATCTTGCCGTATTTATTCTCATAATATCTGTCTTGACCGTATGTATTTTTCGACCTGGTTCCTGTGACATCTCACCCAGTTTCCTTGTTCTATTATCATATCTGGTTACGGCGAGGAAATAGAAGAGTTATTAATAATAAATAAATATTTCCATATTGAAATCATCAATCGATATGTCTTGTCCGCGTGACATTAGAACACGTCGGCCAGGAATGTCTTTTTCTCGAGAGACACATACTGACAGTCTGTAATTGTTATTCAGAATCGACGTCATTGTACTCCGGGCATACCCATAGGTGCTCAGTCTCCCGCAGCAAATGTCGAAGGGCATGAATGCTAATTGTTCCTGTTGAGCACTGGTTGGATACACGACGGATGCATCCTCTCATACGTCCATCTCTGCTGGTCTTACGTTTGATGCAGCGGCAATCTTAGCCTTGATGATTCATCGATTGCAGTATCATTCTCTAATATACGAACATGAAGAGCCGTCATTCTGACAGTCTGAACTTCATCAACCCTCTTGAGAACAACACTTATGGGGATGAGAGAAGCCTGAGAAAAATAGCTTGCTTATCAGGAAGATAAATGTAGCTCCATAATATTGAATGAGGAAACAGACATTGGCCACTTGTTGTTGTTGTTATTGGTAAATGTTAGTGTAATCTTCACAAGAAAGTTAGAAAAAAATGCATTCAAATTGCTAAGATTTTTTTAAAGGGTCATCACTCTAAGGAAGCCACGTTTATAGGTCAGTGCACTCTCTAATTTCAGTGTCCTACAGGATCGTTTCTCGGGTCTACACTCCATAACTGCGTGGGAAAAGCCACTATTTCTGTGGTGCTGAGCTGGCGATCTGTTTAGTCATGATTCACTTCCGTAGCGAGACGGTGGCTCTTTTCGAATAGTCCAGTGCTCAATTTCCCACTAAGACTATTATTTCTGTTAATTGTTAAATAATTGTCCACGCCTTTATTGCCCACGAGTGCCTGCGCTATACCCGGTTGTGTTTATTAATTAATGTCCCTCACAGCCCTGTTTTAAAAGTTCACGTCTGTGTATAGATTGTTCTCAGGTCCTACACAAGGACCTCTCTACTCAGAGAGGAATGAAAATCCACAGAACGAAATAGGGGCGTGGGAGTTCTTCAGAGGGAGATCAACAGCGTTCTGTCTCGACGGATAAGATGTTAGAAGAACTCAGCCAGGAGTCAATCCACAGTGCTGAGTACATTCAAGTTGATCTGCCTGATGATGATCTCACACACATCTTGAACGGGAAGAAAGATGCAATCAAGTTTCCACCTGCCAGTGCAAAAGGGCTTTGGGAACAGCTGGATGAAGCCTTGTCAAAAGAGTTGGATAACAACCTGAAGCAGATAACTTTGGAGAAGAAGCTGGAAATCTTCGGCGACATAATATATCTTCACTGTCGCAAAGTATTTGGAGTCAGGGAGGCAAGGGAAAGTAACCCACCGCAAAACAGTAGAAGACAAATTAAAATAGAAGAAATCAGGAAACAGAAGAAGCATGCCCGAAAACTGTTCAAGAACGCAGTTGCCACAGAGAAGGAAGGGTTACGACAGGTTTGAGAGTATCTGAAAGGCAAACATAATGCCCTTTGTAGAGAAAAAAGTTGTGCAGGAAGAGAAGGAAGACTCGGAGGGATACGGAAAGATTCTTCAGGGAGCCGTTCAAGTTCGCCAAGGAACTGTTTGAGCAGCCAGGGTCGGGAATGCTAAACATCAGGAAAGAAGACCCGGAAGAAAACCTTAGAATGACCTATTCAGATGGTCGCAAAGATGAGCCGCTCAGCAGTATGGCAGGCCTTAAATGGCCTAGTAAGCCAGGAGCTGAATACAGTACCAAGCCCCCAACGATGCAAGAAGTAGAAAGCATTGTCCAGAAAGCTCGGTGCAAGTCAGCTACAGGTCCTAATGGTGTTCCATATGTTGTGTATAAGAGATGCCCTGAGGTGCTCAAACGACTGCTCCGTTTACTGAAGAATGCTTGGAAAACCCAGCTTGTAAGCAAGGAATGGAGAAAGGCGAATGGAGTCTATACCCCGACGGAACAAACTTCCACAGACGTTAGTCAGTTAAGGCCAATCTCACCCTGTGGAAGGGAAGATATTCTTCTCAGTGATGGCGAAAAGGCTCACTACATACCTCTACATTGACACTACCATTCAGAAAAGAGGTATCTGTCGTAGATTTTTATAAGATAGGTAATAGATTTTTATAGTCCTGTCTGAGCAGAGGTGATAGTGATACCTATGTGAGAGTAACGTGTAAGAAATAGTTTTTTTCTCACGAGGTGATAGTGTAAGAGAACGAACAGTCTCTGGATTAAATAATTTCTCTAATCCAGCCTATCTGTACGACTATATTTAAATCAGACGCACTTTCTCTCCTTGTACAAAATACAAGTTACACTGCACACACATGCGCACAATTCTGTCACAAATACGCACAAACGTAAAAACAAACACATATATATTTCCTGTGTTGTCTAGCTTCTGGTTGCTGAGACACTATGTTAAATTACACAAATGTTGCTGACAATTGTAGTGGGTTTGATGGTATTGTATGATGGTGATATTACTAAATGTAATGTATGAGGCCAGCTGTGAAGGCTCCTGAGATAAAATGTAGTTGTGAATTGTCAGAAGGCCTTTCTTGCTACCACTACGACCTCACACTCAATTTTTTTTCTTAATGAATGTAACTATGTAAAATGTCTAGGGTAATGATATGTAATGTGGTGTGATAGTTATAGATACATCCACAGATATTTAAGCAGACTAATAATATTTAACAAATATTATAATACACTGAACTAACTCAAGAGTATAAAATTTTTGATAGAATTATATTACATTTATTTTGTTCTGGATCAAGTTTTATGTTGACCAGAACTTTTTTTAAAAAAAAGGATTTAAAAATTATGAAAGAAATGCATGGAATGTTACATAATAAATGCAAGAGTGTACATATATAAGTACTAGACTAGTTAGTTTTATTAAAATGTTCTAGTAGTCATCTACTTGGGAGGATAGTTAATGCTTGTGCTGTTGGGGTGGCCTCATCACACCTGTCTATATTGACTACACAGTGTCCAGTAAATTGCAGGAATTTTATGGGGTATTAGTAACTAAAAGGCGTTGGTGAACTTCCAGCAGACCAGAGGCTCACTCAACTTGCATAAGTAGCTCTGGTGCTGAAATCTGGTGGTCCCACCTCTCCGTGCTGGCGGGCAATAATAGTGGTCTCTGTCACAACGTACTGCACAGATACACTCGAGTAAAATCACCAACTGAATGTACACCGCCTTGTTGACAACTGAAACTCACAGCTCTGCAATCAAAGTATTGGCTATGTGTCAAAATTCTATTCTCTACCCACGTCTGGACACAACACGGACACAACAACCACATCATACAGACAGGTCAGATCTCTCTGACCAAACAGCACATTTACCATGGTGGTTTTACATCAGATAGGTCCTCCCCAGACTATAGATTCTGAAAAATATTTATTAGTTTCCTTCCCTAAAAGTGGATAGGTAATATGTTTCATTATTCTCAACACTTGATCTGTCTTTCCTAACCCTTGCTGGAGTTTATGTATATTGTTGGTCCCTAGACCCTGACTTGGGCGGGGGGTCTAGAGCAAATCCCTACTTGTTTGTAAGGCTAGATTATGATATGGCAGTATCAAATCACTCGAACATTAAACAGTATTCAAAATATACAAAGAAATAATTTCAATCTTACCAGATTATGAATAAAGAACACAGAAATGCTAGCAAAACTCAGCTGAGCTGCTGGCTATAGTATGGCGTCCCTGAACTTATTTCACTTTCTTTCATTTGGAAATCACCACACTTTAAAATACTGTGTCTATCATCGAACAACTATTGAGGAATGGCCCCACTTGCGCGTCTGAGCGCCGATAAAATGATTGTCTATGGCCAATCACTGCCTAGGTTTATTTCAAATTCAAATTTCCTACCCTAAAGTCATTTCAGTCATGCTTCAGTCAAGTATGGATGTTTATCTGTTAGTCTGTCCGTCTCTACTTGTTTTTTTTCAAAAACGTACTTGATTTTTGAACCAACCTTTCTCTCCCCTCCAAAATTTTGTCGTTAAAAGTTATATTTAGACACAGCTCCCACCAATGTCCCTTCGCTTCCCTACTAAGTAGATTTGAACACCTGCGTCTCAAGGTCGTGTTTTTTTGTGTGCAAATATGGTCCGTCTCCACCACAAAAGTCCTACCATACAGATAGATTTGAAACTTCTTTATTGCCCAGATTAACGCTAAACATTCTTTTTCGCTTGTGGAGTATCCTTGTTCCGCCTTATTCAATTTACGGCTTGCATAAGCGACTGGTTTCAGTTCCCCATCAGGTGAAGATGATCTTTGCAACAAAGCCCCTCCTAGTCCTACATTACTTGCATCGGTTCTTAAGACAAAGTCCTGTGTCAAATCAAGCAGTTTGAGAATAGGCTTGCTAGTGAGTTTTTCCTTTAACTCTTGGAACGCTAGTTCACATTGTGCAGTCCAAATAATTTTATCTGGAAGTCCCTTGCGAGTCAGATCAGTCAGAGGAGCACAAATAGCGTTAAAATTCTTGATGTATTTCTGATAAAATCCGCATAACGACACAAATGATCGCACGTCCTTTTTTGTTTGCGGCCTAGGTGCTCTCTGCAGTTTTTAAAAGTTCTTAGGATCAGGGGTCATATTACCCTGATATACAGTGTGTCCCAAGAATTCCAACTCTTTGCATCCAATACAACATTTTGTTGGCCTAGCAGTTAAGTTCGCCTCCCGAAGTCTATCAAACAACATCTCCAGAGCTTCAATGTGTTCTTCAAATGTCTCTGTGGCGACGAGAATATCATCCATGAAATTCGTGATACATGGGTTATTCAGGGGATCCAACAATTTGCACATCATCCTTGAAAACACACTCGGAGCATTTTTCAGTCCGAATGGTAGCATATTGAATTCATAATGTCCATCCGAAGTGCTAAAAGCCAAATAAGGTCTCACTTCAGGCTTCACTGGGATCTGGTAATAGCCTTTACTAAGATCCACCTTTGAAAAGTATTTTGCCTTGTTCAGTCTGGCAAATAACTGTTTTGTGTCTGGTAATGGATCCACTTGTCCTTCTGTGACAGCATTCAGTTTCCTGTAATCTATGCACAGTCTGTGTTCCCCAGACGGTTTTCTCAACAAAACGACACTAGAACTAAAAGATGATTCACTGTGCGAAATAATCCCCTCCTTCAACAAATACTCTATTTCTTCCTTCAATGCCTTCTTCTTCGCGAACGGAATAGAATAGGCTCTCATACAGATTGGGTTTGAGTCTACCAGTTTCATGTCATACTGTAGCAAATTTGTATGGCCTGGTTTATCTGTTAATACATCTGTATGTTCCTCCAGAACCTGTTGAACTCTCTCCCTCTGGTTTTTAGTCAGGTGCTTACTGACTTTTACCTGTGCTGCGGTTTCACAAGGATGTAATGGGTATTCATGTGAGGTGAGTGGTTCTTTTTGCATCTGGGTTGCAATAGCCAAGGTCAATAAGGGGGTGCTTTCCTGGAGTGGTCTGTCCAGATACTTCTTTAACAGGTTTACATGATAAACTTGCTCCTTCCCCTTTTTGTCAATTTTATAGTTTGTTCTAGACACCTTCTCTAGAACCGTATATGGACCTTGCCAACCAATTTGTAATTTATTCTGGCTTCCGGGTAGTAGAAGCAGCACCTTCTCTCCGACTGCCAGTTCCCTGTCCTTTGCCTTCCTATTAAAATATGCTGCATGTTTCTTCCTGGCTTGCTTCAAATTATCATTTGCCAGTTTCCATCCAGCTTTCAAACGAGTGGTCAGTTCGTTCACGTATTGATACGATGAGGTAACAGTCTCTTCCGCCTTCTCATCTGTCCAGGTCCTTAATAGAGCTTCTAATGGACCTTTTATTGGCCTCCCAAATAGCAGAGTTGCGGGAGCCATCCCGGTTGAACTATGTGGTACCTCCCGGTACGCAAACAATGCGGCGGGCAGGAATTGATCCCACAGATCCGGTTTTTCGTGTGCCAGCTTTCTCAGGATAGAAATGAGAGTCCCGTTGAACCTCTCTACCTGGCCGTTCCCTTGTGGATGGTACGGACTACAATGAAAGTGTCTGGCTTGAAATAGCTTAAAAACTTCTTCCGTTAGTTTCCCCTTGAACTGAGAACCATTATCCGTCAAGATTTGATGCGGGAAACCTAATCGGGTAAATATTGTAAGTAGTGCCTCTGCTACATGTTTTGAATCAATTGATGGCAGGGCTACCGCCTCTCCCCACATAGAACAAGTGTCCACCAAAGTAAGGATGTAACTGTTCCTCCTCTTGGTCCGAGTGAGAGGTCCTACAATATCCACTGCAACCCTCTCAAAAGGTGTTCCCACTATGGGCATTTCCCCTAGAGTTGCAGGAGCAGTCCAGTGCTTTGGAGCTACCCTTTGACATTCTGGGCAGGATTTGACATATCTTTTTATATCCTCCGTTATCCCTGGCCAGAAGTAATGACAAGCTATACGCTGTCCTGTGGCGCTGATCCCCATGTGACCACTGAAGGGAATCGCATGCCCGAGTTCCATCACTTTATCTCTATATGAAGTGGGAAGAACCAGCTGGTTGTGACCATTTGTTCCAGTTCCGGCCTTCCTGTATAAGAGTTTGTTCTTCATGAAATATTCCCCCTTGCTCGGAGGTGTGTGGCATTTGGGCAATTTTTTTAAAACAGGGCTTGAGTGTCCTATCCTCAGCCTGCGCCTTCCTCATCTCCTCTGGATGAGCATTTATAGGTTCACCTTCTTCCTCCTTCTTCTGTGACCTGGTCTGCACTGTCGCCATGATCACAGGTTTCTCGGGATTCCCCAAGAAGACGTATCTACACCCCAATATCAGAGGGTAGATTGGTTCATCTATCACTGCTGCTCTGATTTCTCCCTCCACATAGCGAGTTTTCACCGTTATCCTTGCGATGGGAAGTGTCATGAGTGGTATGTCCTTAGTCGCCCCTTGTATTTCCACTGTTTCTGTGGTATACTGACTTGGGTCCACTAGGCTAGACTTCACAACTGAATCATAATCCAAACCTGTATCATAAAGGCACCTTATGGTGACCCCATTACAAATAACATCCTCACAAACTGGGGGGTGATAAGGTTCCTGTTGTCCATTAGGATTAACCTTTAATCTTCGCGTCCCCGACTTCATTGCAGCAATGTTTGAAGGTTTCCTTCTACAAAATTCGGTGTTATGGTTATCCTTCTTGCACCATTTACACCATCTTTTTCCTTGGTTCAACGGTTTTCTTTCATTGAACTTTTGGTCATTGAACTGTGAGTTTCTGTCGCGATAGTCATTTCTTGGCCGCTCAAAGTTTGTCCTACCTTTATTTCCCTGCTCTCTATTATCAAATTTATTAAATTGCTGTGGAGCTTTAAAATTGTCTATGTGCTTCTTTTTAGCACCACTTACCTCTGCCTGAGCTGCCTGATACCTCTCAGCAACATTTAAAATTTCCCCCAACTTCTCTGCACCTTGTTCCATGAGAAATTTTCTCATGTCTGGAGCCATGGACTCTCTCAATTGCTCAATCATGATCATTTCTTTGAGATCTTGGGTCTTCCCCAGAGCCGTCCATTTCTCCAAATAGGTTTCTAGTCTAGCAGAGAATTGGTGGTATGTCTCCCCAGACAACAGTTTGGCATTTCTAAATTTCTTACGATAAAATTCACCATTCTTCTCGTACCTTAATAACAAAGCCTGCTTTAACATGTCATAATTGTCTTGGTCTTCCCTGTTCATTTTGGCAAATACTTCATAAGAAGTACCTCTCAATCCCTGTGATAGCTTTAAACTCCACCTCTCTCTCTCTAACCCATATGTAGTAGCTAATAACTCAAAACGTCCTAGGTACCCCTCTATGTCATCGTCTTTTTCAACAAAATGGTCTAAATGAAACCCCATAGCTGAGTTTGAGGCTCCCAGACTGGGCGTAGCATCTGAGGCAAAAGGGCTGGCACCATTTTCAGGAGCCGGGCCTTGTAATTCCAGCTCCCTTAGTCGTAATTCGTGCTCCCTTTGCAACCTTCTATCTTCTGCCTCCCTTTCGGCAGTCAACCTTTTTTCTTCTGCCTCCCTTTGCTGTCGTTTTTCTTCTGCCTCCCTTTGCTGTCGTTTTTCTTCTGCCTCCCTTTGCTGTCGTTTTTCTTCTGCCTCAATCTGCAGCCTCTTAATTTCTCTATCAGCCTCAATTTGTAACCTCTTTCTCTTCAGCTACCTTTCTATCTTCCCTTTCAATATATTTATCACATTCAGCCGTTACATATTGAATTAAAATCTGACCATCCATTCCCATCTCCTTTGCGGTCAGCACAGCAGCTGATCGGAATTTTGCTAGCTCCGCCATACTTTTCAGACAATATAATAATATACAAGCTAAATCTCTAACCAGTAAATACACTAAGTACTTCTTATGACTATAGTCTAACTAATTCTAACTAACCAGTTAACTAATTAATTATCACTGGCTGTGAAGATTCACCAACTTTTATCTGCAGGGACACTTTTAATTTTAAAGGGAATTTCACAATTTTTTTCCCCTAATTTTATTTCTCCAACCAGGAGATCCTAATATTACTGTTGGGCTAATTATCCCTGGACAAGACCCCAATGTATGTAGTGGGTTTGATGGTATTGTATGATGGTGATATTACTAAATGTAATGTATGAGGCCAGCTGTGAAGGCTCCTGAGATAAAATGTAGTTGTGAATTGTCAGAAGGCCTTTCTTGCTACCACTACGACCTCACACTCAATTTTTTTTCTTAATGAATGTAACTATGTAAAATGTCTAGGGTAATGATATGTAATGTGGTGTGATAGTTATAGATACACCCACAGATATTTAAGCAGACTAATAATATTTAACAAATATTATAATACACTGAACTAACTCAAGAGTATAAAATTTTTGATAGAATTATATTACATTTATTTTGTTCTGGATCAAGTTTTATGTTGACCAGAACTTTTTTTTAAAAAAAAGGATTTAAAAATTATGAAAGAAATGCATGGAATGTTACATAATAAATGCAAGAGTGTACATATATAAGTACTAGACTAGTTAGTTTTATTAAAATGTTCTAGTAGTCATCTACTTGGGAGGATAGTTAATGCTTGTGCTGTTGGGGTGGCCTCATCACACCTGTCTATATTGACTACACAGTGTCCAGTAAATTGCAGGAATTTTATGGGGTATTAGTAACTAAAAGGCGTTGGTGAACTTCCAGCAGACCAGAGGCTCACTCAACTTGCATAAGTAGCTCTGGTGCTGAAATCTGGTGGTCCCACCTCTCCGTGCTGGCGGGCAATAATAGTGGTCTCTGTCACAACGTACTGCACAGATACACTCGAGTAAAATCACCAACTGAATGGACACCGCCTTGTTGACAACTGAAACTCACAGCTCTGCAATCAAAGTATTGGCTATGTGTCAAAATTCTATTCTCTACCCACGTCTGGACACAACACGGACACAACAACCACATCATACAGACAGGTCAGATCTCTCTGACCAAACAGCACATTTACCATGGTGGTTTTACATCAGATAGGTCCTCCCCAGACTATAGATTCTGAAAAATATTTATTAGTTTCCTTTATTAGTTTCCTTCCCTAAAAGTGGATAGGTAATATGTTTCATTATTCTCAACACTTGATCTGTCTTTCCTAACCCTTGCTGGAGTTTATGTATATTGTTGGTCCCTAGACCCTGACTTGGGCGGGGGGTCTAGAGCAAATCCCTACTTGTTTGTAAGGCTAGATTATGATATGGCAGTATCAAATCACTCGAACATTAAAACAATATTCAAAATATACAAAGAAATAATTTCAATCTTACCAGATTATGAATAAAGAACACAGAAATGCTAGCAAAACTCAGCTGAGCTGCTGGCTATAGTATGGCGTCCCTGAACTTATTTCACTTTCTTTCATTTGGAAATCACCACACTTTAAAATACTGTGTCTATCATCGAACAACTATTGAGGAATGGCCCCACTTGCGCGTCTGAGCGCCGATAAAATGATTGTCTATGGCCAATCACTGCCTAGGTTTATTTCAAATTCAAATTTCCTACCCTAAAGTCATTTCAGTCATGCTTCAGTCAAGTATGGATGTTTATCTGTTAGTCTGTCCGTCTCTACTTGTTTTTTTTTCAAAAACGTACTTGATTTTTGAACCAACCTTTCTCTCCCGTCCAAAATTTTGTCGTTAAAAGTTATATTTAGACACAGCTCCCACCAATGTCCCTTCGCTTCCCTACTAAGTTGATTTGAACACCTGCGTCTCAAGGTCGTGTTTTTTTGTGCAAATAGCGACACTTTTTATTCCATACAGTCTGTCGCTGATGTGAACAACACTGTCTTTTGTCATTATCTTCAATATTATCTATCCGTCTGTAAAATTAAGAACATATTAGTTCACTGCTCAGAATGGGCCATCCGGCCAGCTAATTTTTATATTCCTAACATTAATATTACGAAAAAGTTACTTTTTAATTTTTGTAATATTCCAAACATCTGCGTTCTGCCGCTGAATTCAAATCAAAGGCTTGGTATCGCAAAAGCGACCAATAAATGACTGTGGCGTAACATATCCAAGGTCCCTTCTGTCGAGTTCCTTACTTTGTCAACTTGGGAAACGTGACTTTTCTCCGTTTCCCCCCCAATTGCGTCTCCTTAGCCTTTCTAGTCTCACGCAATCTTTCCAGTCATATTTTTTCCTTTTTATCCGCCGTTCCCCTCCTGTCTAGCAAGTCAATTTTTATGGAGGGTGATGACCCGCGGTCTGGGCGATCATGTACTATCAGCAGCCTACGCATTATGTTTTTATCCTTACATGTTATCTTTGGAGGTATTTTACCGTTGTATCTCTGTCAATTTCACTACAACAATATATTTGCCACAGCTGGCTGATGAGATTTATATAGGTAAAATCTGGTATAGTTCTGGTCCAGTTAACATTTACAATTATTGTTCTAGTTTGGTCTCTCTCATAAAATGAAGAAAATGGACCGCACAGGTCATAGTCCGAAGACTCAACAATATTTTAAAGTTTCTGGTTGCTTATACACTTATAAGACCAACGGACCATACGACCATAGTTCATAAGACATAAGTTCATATGACCATAATTTCATATGACCATAAGACCGCTAGTTCGCTGGGTTTTTGATCAGCCTAGATTTTAGGAAAGAAATATAAACATTTAACCAATATTATATCAAACACGTGTTAGGGTAAGACCGCTTTAACCACTACGTTATTAAATTAGATCATAAACCACAAATGTCTAGCTTATCCTATCGCTTTTAACGCGTGATATGAACACTAGTCATTTATAATATTACACAAAATGGATATAAGTAAATAATATATACCGTCAGTAGCCAGTTATTTAATGTATGTACTAATCAATTATAGCATCTCTTTCTGTGGAGTAGCGAGTAATAAATTTTACTTTAAAGCTGAAAAAATTAGCTATATGTTATTTAATACGCTATTCAATTTAACACAGAAAATCCCAGTGAAATATAATGAAAAACTGTTAACACACTAAATCACTTAACGGCTAGTGTATAAATTACCGCAAACAGAGAAAGAAGGAAACAACTCCACGAATCTAAGCATTCACTTTGTACGAAAAACTCTCAGGATATCGAGCTAGTTATTTCAGAAAATTCTCTGAGCAACTGATAATGACTTTAGGGGAGACGAGGTATATGTCCATAGATGCCGTTCTTTCGCTGCTTAATGCGAAAGTCGCACCTACGGCCAGGGCCGGGCACATCTACGGTTCGATTCCTGAATGAAAGGTTTTTTCTTCACCTCTGCCGACCGACAACCTCTGGCTTGTCTTTCATTCTCCCCGCCTGCCGCATATCAGCTACGTAAGTTAATTCAGCTGAAAATGTAACAATCCAAGGTACTTCTCAGACTTATCGCCCTTGATTCTTCAAAGAAACTGTTAACGCCTGGCCTCTGCTCGCGTGTTTCCCTGATCAAGGAACGATTACGCCGTGCTGCGCACTTCGCTCTGTTCCACCGTGCTTAATTGCCAGACGGCTTGAGTGTTAATTGCGATAGTAAATCAGGCGTTAATGTAGCAAAAAAAAATATAACCCTAGATGGAAGGGGGGCAATAGTGGACGGTCGCTGTTGCACTATTTACATATGTGACAGTATCCCAGGTAAACCAGGATGTCTAGAGCATTCCACAATGATCTGGAAAGCAATTCAAAAGGCAAAGTCTGACAGAGCAAACCTCCATGTAATCTGGTTGGATCTAGAAAATGCTTATGGATCCGTTCCACACCAGATGTTGTGGCAGGCCCTAGAAATGTATCATGTTCCACCAGAGATTGCAGCAATGCTGAAGCTGTATTTCGCAGGGTTCTCTGTCAGATTTTCAATCAGAGAGTACACAACGAAGTGGATTGGCCGTGAAGTTCGAATTGCGATGGGATGTGTCATTTCTCCGATACTATTCGTGCTGGCTATGCAGTTGAGTTCTACACCAAGACAATCCTAAGAAGCAATAAATAATTTGTGTCATCTCTCGGTTAAAATAGGTCTCCAAATAAATGTCTCTAAAACTAAAGCTATGAACTTTTCTAACGAGACCTTTGATATCACCTTGAACGGGGAAAAACTACAGAAAGTTGAAAGTTTCAATTATTTAGGCAGTAAAATGACTCAGGATGGTGACACAACAAGAGAAATCCATACTAGAATTGCTTTGGCAGCTAGCGCCTTCAATAGATTATCTAACATTTGGAAATTACGATCATTGAATATACATACCAAGCTTCGTCTGTTTAATTCAAATGTTATCTCAGTGTTAACATACGGCTGTGAGAGTTGGAAAATAACAAAATCATTGGAGAACAAGCTGAATACATTCGAGAACAAATGTCTTAGAAAACTCATGAACATCAGTTGGAAAGAATTCAAGACTAATCGACAAATAAGAGAAGACTCTAGACAGTAATATGTCTTCGACTATATAAGAAAAAGACGATGGTCATATATTGGTCATGTCCTACGAATGCAAAACAACAGAATACCACTACATGCGCTCACTTGGGTTCCTGAGGGTAAGAGGAAAAAAAGGAAGACCAAAAGAAACACTCAGAAGAACAATAATAAGAGAAGGAAGAACGTTGGGCCTAAATAATGTGCAAGAGCTAAGAGGAGTGGCGTCACAACGAACAACCTGGAGAGCACTGGTTTCTGCCTTATGCGCCGTGTTTGGTGCTTAAAGAATTTATTATTATTATGCAGTTGATCCTCAATGCGGCTGAAGGAATGGCTATAGATCTAAAGCTCAGTGGAATGTGTCACATGCCACTGCTCAGAGCATTCATGGATGACACAACAATTCTGACATCAGTCTTGGCAAGGTGTACGATGCCTCATTAAAAGACTCGAAGGCAGTGCACCAGACGATAGAAATGGCAGACAGAGGGCTACAGATGATAGACCAAAGCAGACTATTAGGAAAATTAAAATTGTGGTGCCACCAGTTCATTTTGATACCTAAGTTGCTGTGGCCACTGCTTATATATGAAATAAGCACCAGTACAGTGGAACCTATAGAGCAGAAGGTCAACATGTTCATGAGGAAATGGCTAGGGGTACCACCAGGTCAAAACTTGTGCTTCCTTTTAAGTCAGTTGTTGAAGAGTACAAAGTGGGAATGACAAGGCTTGCAATGATGCTGCGCGAGTCAGTAGATTACGTGGTTAAGTCCATTCAGCCAACACTGAAAACGGAAAGGAAGTTGAGAGTGGAAGAAGGTGTTGATGCTGCCCAAGAGTCGCTCAAACTGAGGGAGGTAATCGGATACACACAGACAAATAGACGGGGATTTGGCAATGGAGACATCCGCTGATCGTCCTAGGCATCAAGCAGGGAGCGCAGAGATGTGGTAGTTCAGGAGATACGAGGAGCTGAGAATGATAAGAGGTTGCAAAAAGCAGTGCAGCAGGCCCAACAAGACCAATGGACTACATGGGTAGGACTACATGGAATGATATATGGCATATGGCATCTCTTAGGCTCAGCTTCGTTATTAGATCAATGTATGACCTCCTGTCATCGGCCACAAACCTTGTGAGATGGGGAAAGTCGGATGTTGAGTAGTTCACCCTATGCCAGGAAAGGCTGACACTTGAACACGTGCTTTCAGCTTGCAGGGTGGCATTAGGGCAAGGACGATACACATGGCGCCACAACAAAGTGCTAAGTGAACTGGCTGCGAATATAGATCTAGCAAGGATGAAGGCGAATAGTAAAGTCAGGCCGAGCACCGCAAATACATACTTTCTGAATGCAGGAAACCAACGGGCTGATCACCCGTTTGCCAGTCACTTCGATTACGGAAACAACAGCAAATGGATTGATTTGCCGTTGCCCTAAAGACGCCAATAGGTGTGATGGGAAACAATGGCAAAGAAAACCTATCTGCTGTTGCCCTAAGACGCCACTAGGCGTAATGGCCACTGACTGCTTTGACGGTCGGTGGCTAAGGACGGAAGAAGAAGAAGAATGCAGGAAAGTCAGCACACCCCAAACCGTGTAAATCAGGTAGCAGTTTACCATCTCTTCTTGACTGTGCAAATGACTGGGAGATGGTGGTAGACCTAACTGGACGAGGGGCATATCCATAGAGTATCAGAAAATCTCGAATACGGCCGGATATAATGCTGCATTCTTCGTCATCGTCACTGACCGTGACATTTGAATCCAAATTGGTCGAGCAACATTGGTTCAAAGCGGCAAAGTATAGTGATCTGGCCACGGATCTTAGACACGATGGGTTCATTGCAAAGGACATGGCTGTTAAGGTGGGTGCAATAGGGCTTGTGGCTGCGTCAGTGTATGATTTATTGAAACTGTTGGGTCTGACAGAACAGTAGAGAACAAAGGCACTGAAGAAGCTTAGTGAAACTGCGGAAAGGGCATCATGCTGGCTGTGGAACAATCGCAATGGGCTATGGAACTCGGGACAGTAAAATCTAGCCCCACCTGCGGTAAAGAAAACACCCTGAAATTTTGCTAAGTCTGCAATACATCGAGTTTTTCATTGTATTGGTGAAAGGACGGCGGCGTTACAAGAAACATGCGATGTATTATAAGGGGTGTCAGGCGAAGTTAGATTTCAGAGGCCGGCTCGCAAAGAATTCACGCCTCGTCGGCTTCACGCAGGCGTGTCAGTGGTGTGGTGCGGAACGACCGTAATAATTTGTCTTCACTTTGTTACTTTCACAATTGCCTCCTGCTGGCGGAATTGTGGATTTTAAAGCTGCATCCACGGTGGAATTGGTTCATTTTCTACACAAGACAACAGGAGGCTGAGACACTTAGGAGTCATTTTCTACACAAGACAACAGGAGGCTGAGACACTTGGGAGTCATGACCCAGGTGGGCCCGCCCCACTTAGAGTGTAAAGGAGAATAATGGGCCGAAACACTTGTTCGACGGGGGGACCATTTCTGATGATCAGATTGCCTACTGTTGAATCGCTCTGTAAAGAGTTTCCTATCATGTCATGAAAGTGACATACAAGTGAAGTTAAATAAAAGCGTGTAAAATAGTCGAAATAGAGAGACAACATTGCTGCCTTGCAGGTTGGCTGGGGACAGTCATAGACTAGCAAAGACAACCCAACAGAAATGCCTGTTGAAATCCCATTCACTTGAACACAGGCCTAACGAAACATCGCAACGTACGTCGCTTGATGATGACGTCATGAGTAAATCAAAATATACTACGTTCACAGCTCCTACGAATAACCACGATACTTCTATCCTAGCCATGTTTATGGTTCACGTCTACGTATATTTCACGTTCAGTCTCCTAGAAGCAGCCACGCCACGTCTACCTGAGTCACGTTTACCACCTGCACAGCTGAAGCGGGCTCACGTAAAGTGTTTGCGGCGGTTCCATTGTTTTGTGGAGTGTTTTTGTGTGTGATAATAACTTGTATACTCTACTTCAATTAAAATACCTCTTGTGTTGTTTGCACAAACATTCATTTGTTCTGGCAGCTTAAGAAATGGTACTGCGTATGGCATTAATCTGATGAAACGTTCTAGAGAACAAGGTGCGGGATGAATGTGTCGATATTTGTTTAATATCCATTTATATTTTAATAGTTTTAATGTTTCTTAGTTGTTTAGTTTTCTCCTTCATTGGTTCCCTCTCCACAAACATCAAATATGTTATCTGCCTCTGACCCGCTTTACTCTTTCTTTCGTCTCAACAGTGAAGCGTTTTGAGAACAGTTTTTTTAAAATTTGTACGCGATGCGTGACACTTCGACTAGCGTCAGATCATCTTTCTTAAGAGTTTCTGTAAAACTGTCTACCCTTATCAGAAGCACGACTTTGTCTTGTTTCCAGATCTTCTGCTTTTGAAGAGATAAAATCAAGGGCCTTGACTCTGGGCGTTGGTGATCATGTCTCTTCATATATCTCGGTTTTGTTATCCTCTATTGTTGATTTCTTCCCATGCCATAGTGTCAGGATATTATTATCTTCTCTTTGTGTCGACCTCTACTTTTCTTTTCTTCTATTTGTCCTGTCGGCCATATTATATCGGCTTAATCCTCTCTGAATCTATCACATGCTAGGTTATCTTGACACTTACCTTCGCTAATTGACGGAGAATCTTCGCTTTACGGGAAAATCCGATGGGCATTAAATAGATCCCTCTTTCGCTTTGTAAATACGATAATTGCACACTTGATTATTTATAATATCTAATTAAAGATCGCTTGGAATGGGATCATAGTTTTACAAAATAAAGTACAGCTAATAAGAAATCCAGGCAATTCAGTTTAACGTCACTACATGATTTTATATTGGGGATATTGCAAAGTTTGCTAGAAAAGTTACACACATAGAAAAGTAGAGACCGGAAAGGGATTTCATAGCATGCTCTCCGAGACGGTCACTTTATCACTATATAAGGAGCGGTGAAATTCAAATCGGACACACACTCTACCAAAGTAAGTCAACGAGCTGACGCTTGTTTCAGAACTAGATCTCACTGAAAGTATCGAAAGCCTGCACAGTGAGATACAAGCTAGAAGAATGCTACCATTGCGTGTAATCAAACTTCTAAACAGCTGCAGTCGGCGTAGTGCTTGTGAAACTGAGGGTATGACTGTTAGTCTTCCAAAATACATTAGGTTTTGAAAATTAATGTACATTTACAAACTGATGTATATTTAGTGTTTGACGTTTTATGTCTACATTTTTGCTCTGATACGTATTTTATGCCCAACTCTTCATGTCTATATTCTTGCGTATGTCCATATGAAGCTACGTTTTGCCATCAATAAAACCACAATCCCATACAGCATTGGCGTAACTAGAGTCCTTGTCAGGACTGGTATTCACTAGTAAACACAGCTATCAGTCCTTTTCATGGCTGGCTTTTAATGCTGAGCTCAAAGAGTTCGCCTATTAGCTTTCCCTGTTTTCGGTATTTACTGGGCACCCATTATCTTATGTGATGAAAAGAAGAAAATGTATTAATAATGTATTATATACGATGATCACTCCCTGATTAACTCCACGCCCTCATAAAATGAGGATTCTGACCACAGTGGCCAGTCATCAGAGGAGGGGGCGTCTTCACTGAACAGGTAGCATACTGGCATTTATTACAAATAAGGGAGGGAAACCTGAGGCCTGTAAACAGTAAATTAATATGAAACAAATATAAAGGTATGTTATCAGGCACTCGCAGGAAATAAAGAAGTAGAACACCAGACAACAGAAAAACAACAGACATGAGTGGCTTACCCAGGATTTGAACACTGGACCTTCCGTGCGACAACCCCGCCTAGCCATGCAAGCGAATCACACTATCCGCTCTGCCATCTACGCATCATCAAAAAATGATGTTTCAATGGCAGGTCAATAGTGCGAACCACAATACACGACACCAGAAGTCCTCCATGGGCAGTTCAGCCTATTAATGACGCAATCACTTCTGTTGTATTTCTATCAAGCAGTATAGGCCGAATCCAACAAGACCCTTAGGACCTTAATACTGTGTCCAGTAAATGATAGTAGACTAGAACAGTGAGAACAGGATAGTGGGTAGGTTTGGTATTGTACAAACATTTATTACAAATAAGGGAGGGAAACCTGAGGCCTGTAAACAGTAAATTAATATGAAACAAATATAAAGGTATATTATCAGGCACTCGCAGGAAATAAAGAAGTAGAACACCAGACAACAGAAAAACAACAGACATGAGTGGCTTACCCAGGATTTGAACACTGGACCTTCCGTGCGACAACCCCGCCTAGCCATGCAAGCGAATCACACTATCCGCTCTGCCATCTACGCATCATCAAAAAAATGATGTTTCAATGGCAGGTCAATAGTGCGAACCACAATACACGACACCAGAAGTCCTCCATGGGCAGTTCAGCCTATTAATGACGCAATCACTTCTGTTGTATTTCTATCAAGCAGTATAGGCCGAATCCAACAAGACCCTTAGGACCTTAATACTGTGTCCAGTAAATGATAGTAGACTAGAACAGTGAGAACAGGATAGTGGGTAGGTTTGGTATTGTACAAACATTTATTACAAATAAGGGAGGGAAACCTGAGGCCTGTAAACAGTAAATTAATATGAAACAAATATAAAGGTATGTTATCAGGCACTCGCAGGAAATAAAGAAGTAGAACACCAGACAACAGAAAAAACAACAGACATGAGTGGCTTACCCAGGATTTGAACACTGGACCTTCCGTGCGACAACCCCGCCTAGCCATGCAAGCGAATCACACTATCCGCTCTGCCATCTACGCATCATCAAAAAATGATGTTTCAATGGCAGGTCAATAGTGCGAACCACAATACACGACACCAGAAGTCCTCCATGGGCAGTTCAGCCTATTAATGACGCAATCACTTCTGTTGTATTTCTATCAAGCAGTATAGGCCGAATCCAACAAGACCCTTAGGACCTTAATACTGTGTCCAGTAAATGATAGTAGACTAGAACAGTGAGAACAGGATAGTGGGTAGGTTTGTGTTCAAATCCTGGGTAAGCCACTCATGTCTGTTGTTTTTCTGTTGTCTGGTGTTCTACTTCTTTATTTCCTGCGAGTGCCTGATAACATACCTTTATATTTGTTTCATATTAATTTACTGTTTACAGGCCTCAGGTTTCCCTCCCTTATTTGTAATAAATGTTTGTACAATACCAAACCTACCCACTATCCTGTTCTCACTGTTCTAGTCTACTATCATTTACTGGACACAGTATTAAGGTCCTAAGGGTCTTGTTGGATTCGGCCTATACTGCTTGATAGAAATACAACAGAAGTGATTGCGTCATTAATAGGCTGAACTGCCCATGGAGGACTTCTGGTGTCGTGTATTGTGGTTCGCACTATTGACCTGCCATTGAAACATCATTTTTTGATGATGCGTAGATGGCAGAGCGGATAGTGTGATTCGCTTGCATGGCTAGGCGGGGTTGTCGCACGGAAGGTCCAGTGTTCAAATCCTGGGTAAGCCACTCATGTCTGTTGTTTTTCTGTTGTCTGGTGTTGTGGTGAAGTGGGATGTTATAAATATTTATAGGGGACTTAGTGTACTGACTGAGATCAGCTGTGAAGGTATCTATATCTATTAAGAGTAGTGTATTATAGATAACCTTACTTGCTACCACATATCTATATATCTCAGTCAGAATTATTCTGGAATAGTGTGATGACTACGTTATGTGTCTAGGGTATGTGTATGATGAAGTGTAAGTCACAACAACAGACAGATAAACAATTTAATTTAATCCACTACTCTTGACAACACTGTGACACTCACATACATATAACACTCTATGAGAATATCTTAAGGAGTCACTGATAACTTTTCAAATAACAATATGTATTCATTTTTATCATAAAGGTATATGTGTCCTGATTCAAATACAAAGGAACCAGGAATCACAATCAATTTTAATTACAAGTATATGTACAGACTTTATCAATGTGAATATTGTAGTGACATATATTATTAAAAATATCCTATGTGTGTCAGTTGTGTAGTGGTAATATGAGGTAATACTGGTTTTGTTTTGTTCAAGCTCTGTTGGTATTTGTCATCATGACTTCAATAGTTTGTCTTTTGGGACTAGTATTGGAGATGTTTTCAGTTCCTGATATTAAGACAATTAAATTCCCCTCTGAATGTTATTTTTACAAAGTCACTTCAAGATGAGGGGACATAATGTTGAGCTCAGCTGGCCAAATCAGCTTATCTTGCGTGATGGCGGCAGGAAGGGACTCCTCTGCTCGAATTCTCCTCTGGGCTCTGGAGACACCTCACTGATAGCTAAATGAACCAAGGAGTATGCTGTCCGACTCTGGATTCAGCAAAGCTCTGACCAGGTGCTGCTCAGTACCATCAAGACCACGGTCCCACAATTTCATGGAAATAAACACAGATACGTTGATTAGCAATGAATTCTGGCACAATTACTGGCACAAATTCCCATCTGCTTATGTTCCAGGCTTTTATTTAACACAAATATGAGCTGGCTTCAACGCACTGTTGCTTTATCAAGATTATTTGTACTAGTGGTCTCGAACTAACGCTCCTAAGTGAGTATATCAGCGAGTCTAGCCAATGAGGCCACGTTTCGACAAGTGTTTGAAAAAATGTTACCTTTTCACGTCTCCCCTAACAACGAAAGATAGTATTTATAGTCCGACCAATCGTGGTTAGTCTTTCATTTGTTGCGCTCCAATCAATTTGGAGTTTACATGGTAGGCTAATTCTGTAACGTAAGATTTTTTTCAAACACGTTATAAAAAAATTTTATGAGCAGAAATGATTTCATGTTGTCAGGCATCCCCACTATTTTATTTTGGTTATAATTTATTAATTCCTGGACTATTTGCGTAACGTTTTACATATTCTTGGTCAGCAAGCCCTAAGGAACCCAAATATCCAAATTTAAAAGAGCTACGTGGCTGCGTTCAAAATATGTATTTTCTACCTCCTGTTTCGAAGATGTGCTGTCTGGGTACTGTTATGTTTTCAACCGTAAACCCATCTAATGTTATCTTTTCTAATAAGAGTTTTTCAGGATTTATAAACCTAACTCTGGGATGGGTAATGTATTTTATCACTGTCCGTCTGAAAAAAAGTAGTGCAGGTGGCCTTACACGCGTGATAGTAGTAATTGTGTATCGCGCGACGCGTGTTTAGTGTTCGGCTTTCTGCCTCTCCCTTCTCGCTATCCTTTTGTCCATCTGTCTTTTGATCTTGGTAACATAGTGTAGAAAAAGACATGAATGGAATTTAAAAATTTAGGTCAACTTGCATATTTCAAGGTTTTTCTTAGAAAGGCAGCACATTTTATTGTGTGTTTGGGAAACGCGTGTATGTTGCAGAAGGCCTTTAATATCAACGTGAAACGTTACAATTTGCATACGCAGTAGAAAACAAGGGGATTTCGAGTACAGTCTTTGTGACAGCACTGTTCTTTACCATTCTTCTTCCTTTATTTATTATATGTATTTATTAGGCTTTATATTTACCTAATAATTTATATATGTGGATTAGAATATTCCACGACACCTCCCCTCTTAAAACAGACATTATATGTCAGTCCTTTATTCTATATACACATAGAGAAATTTATTATTAGTTCTGGGGTTTACGGTGATTCTCATCACACGGATGGCGGCTTAAAAAATCCGCTCCCAAATTGGTTTTTCCAGATATATACTCAATGCTAAAATTATATGGAGCCAAAAGTAAAGACCATCGGAGTAACCTGGAGTTCTCATGCCTAGCCTGTGCTAGAAACGATAACGGTTTGTGGTCTGTTTGCAACTTAAATGCCTTCCCATATAGATAAATATTGAATTTCTTTATCGCCCATATTACTGCAAGACATTCCTTTTCGCTAGTTGAGTAGTTGATTTCAGCTTTATTCAACTTTCTGCTAGCATATGCCACTGGGCTTAATTCCCCATCCAATGCATCTGATTTCTGTAGTAGAGTTGCACCTAACCCAATATTACTTGCATCCGTCCTTACTATGAATTCTTGACTTAAGTCAGGTAATTTCAAAATGGGTTTACTTGTGAGCTTTTCCTTCAATTCTTGGTAAGTCATTTCACATTGTGGTGTCCATGTAATGCGATCTGGATGTCCTTTACGTGTCAATTCAGTTAACGGTGCACATATGGAATTAAAGTTTTTGATATACTTCTGGTAGAAACCACATAATGAGACAAAGGATCTCACGTCCTTCTTGGTTTGTGGTCTCGGGGCGTTCTGTAGTTTCTCTAAATTCTTTGGGTCAGGGGTCATGTTTCCCTGATAAACTGTGTGTCCCAAAAATTCCAATTCTTTACATCCAACGCAACATTTGGTTGGTCGGGCTGTTAAATTTGCCTCCCTAAGTCGATTAAACAGCATGTTCAGAGAGTCAATGTGTTCCTCAAATGTTTCTGTTGCTATAAGGATATCATCCATAAAATTTGTTATACAGGGATTATTCAGAGGATCCAATAATTTTCTCATCATTCTAGAGAAGACACTAGGCGCATTCTTCAATCCAAATGGCAATCTATTAAACTCATAGTGTCCTTCTGAGGTACTAAAAGCTAGGTATGGTCTAACCTCAGGCTTCACTGGAATCTGATAGTATCCTTTACTCAGATCCACTTTTGAGAAATATTTAGCTTTATTTAGTCTGGCAAACAGCTGATTTGTATCCGGCAATGGATCCACCTGTCCTTCTGTAATAGCATTCAGTCTCCTGTAATCTATACAGAGTCTATGTTCTCCAGAGGGCTTCCGTAAGAGTACAACACCGGAACTATACGAAGACTCACTGTGCGAAATAATTCCTTCCTTCAATAGATAGTCTATCTCTTCCTTCAAAGCTTTCTCCTTAGCAAACGGAATCGAATATGGTTTCATACAGACAGGTGTGGAGTCTATTAGTTTCATATCATATTCCAATAGGTTTGTATGCCCTGGTCGGTCTGTTAACACCTCTGCATGATTATTTAGAACCTGTTGCACTCTCTCTTTCTGTGTTTTCGTTAAATGTGTACTGATTTTCACCTGTGCTGCTGTCTCACAGGGGTGTAATGGATATTCAAATGATGAAAGTGGTTCCTTTTTCATCTCCATGGCGATGGACAAGGTCAACAAGTGTGTCTCTTCCTGATGTTCTCTTTCCAAATATTTCTTCAGGAGATTCACATGATAGATTTTTTCTTTCCCCTTCTTATCTATCTTATAATTTGTTCTAGACACCTTCTCTAGAACTGTATATGGACCCTGCCATCCAATCTGTAACTTATTCTGACTCCCGGGCAAAAGAAGCAGTACCTTCTCTCCCACAGCCAAATCTCTGTCTTTCGCCTTCCTGTTATAATAGGCAGCATGTTTCTTCCTGGCTTGTTTCAAATTTTCATTGGCAAGTTTCCAGCCAGTTTTTAACCGAGTGGTCAGCTCATTCACATATTGGTATGAAGATGTAATGTTTTCCTCTGCCTTTTCATCAGTCCACGTTCTTAACATAGCTACATATGGACCTTTAATTGTGTGGACCTATTTGTCCATGCACCGGTATGGTCTCTTCCACTCGAAGCTTTATAGTGATGATTTTTCCTCCCAGAATTATCATTCACAAAACGACCGCTACCAATTTTTCTTTTGGGGGTTTCTCCCCACTTAAAATTCTTGATGAGAGATTTCCTCTCTACATCATCTTCCTCCAGTTTGTTTAAGTCCGATTGAGGGATTTTCGGCTTATCCTGGGGTAAGACATCTTTTTGCACTCTCCGCATAGTGGCCATTGTAAAACAGTTAAGTGAAGCTTGTCCGTGAAAAGGGGCTTCCCATTCCATTTGGTCCACTGTATCAAATCTATTTTTTTTTTATTATCAGGCCTAATTTTGCCCCGGGGCGTGTCCAGGTCCTGATCAATGTTCCCACTTGTGGGTGTTCCCTCATGTGCTATGCTACACCTTTCTACAAAATTCTCAATGTCCCATCTTGCTTTGGGCCAATAATAATTGTGAGCCACCTTTTGAATGATGGTACCTATCTTCTCATGGTCCCCATCTGGTTTCACATGTAGGCTCCTTATTAAGTCTGCCCTATATCTTTTAGGAAGTACCAGCTGTCCGTGACCTTTGGATCTAGCTCCAGTCTTCCTATACATCAACTTGTTTTTCATGTAAAAATCTCCCTTGCCTGGAGTTGTATGACAAGTTGACAATTTTCTGAAACAAGGCTTGAGTGTTTTATCCCCAGCCTGTGCCTTCCTCATCTCTTCTGGAGTGGTATCCAACATAATATCCTCCTCCTGTCTTGAGGTCGACCTGACCTGAAGGGTTGCCATATACACAGGTTTCCTTCTGCAACGGTCAGTGTCATGATTGTCCATCTGACAATTTTTACACCACCTTTTTCCTTGGTTGAAAGATTTTCTTTCATTATATTTCCTTTCATCGAATTGTGGGAATTTATTTTTATTGTCATACCGTGGCCTATCAAATTGGTGCTTACTTTTGTTTTGATCCCTAGGATCAAATTTATTAAAGTTCTGTGGTGCCCTAAAGTTATCCACTTGTTTCTTTTTATTACCTGTTACCTCTGCTTGAGCTGCTTGATACCTTTCAGCAACATTTAGCAACTCAACCAGCCTCTCTGCACCTTGTTCCATGAGAAACTTTCTCAGGTCTGGAGCCATGGACTCTCTTAATTGCTCTATAAGGACCATTTCCTTAAGATCTTGGGTTTTCCCCAGAGAAGTCCATTTCTCCAAGTATGTCTCTATTCGTGCAGAGAACTGGTGATAGGTTTCACCTGACAGTAGTTTAGCATTCCTAAATTTTTTCCTATAAAATTCTGCATTCTTTTCATACCTTAACAAAAGAGCCTGCTTTAGCATGTCATAATTTTCCTGATCACCTCTGCTCATTTTTGCAAAAACTTCATAAGCTGCCCCACGAAGTCCCTGAGATAACTTTAAGCTCCACCTTTCTCTCTCTAACCCATACGTGGTAGCTAATAGCTCATACCTATTTATATAGCTCTCAATATCATCGTCTTTCTCAACAAAATGATCTAAATGAAAATTCATAGCTGAGGTTGAGGCTCCTTGAGTAACCGTAGCATCAGAGGCAAAGGGACTGGCACCATTTTCAGGAGCATGGCCTTGAAACTCAAACTCCCTTAGTCGTAATTCATGTTCCCTTTGTAATCTTTTCTCCTCCTTTTCTGCTTCCCTCTCTGCAGCTAATCTCTTCTCTTCTCTTTCTGCAGCTAATCTTTTGTCTTCTCTTTCTGCTTCCAATTTCTTAGCCTCAGCCTCAATCTGCAACCTCTTAGTCTCAGCCTCAGCTTGCAACCTCTTAGTCTCAGCCTCAGCTTGCAACCTCTTAGTCTCAGCCTCTAACTTTCTTTCGGCCTCTTTTTCTAATCTTCTTTCTTCGCGTTCAATAAATTTGTCACATTCCGTGGTGACATAGGCAACCATAACTTGCCCATCTAATCCTAACTCTTTTGCAGTCTGAACAGCAGCAGATCGAAACTTGGCCAGGTCCGCCATTGTCTATCAGGTAAATTTCTACAATGTCTAACCAACAATTTAATCTCTAAATATATCTAATGGACAACACAGGCACCGTGAGCTCAACCTTATTTAATTCCACCCAAGGATACCTTTTAATTCTTATATTCCCTGAAGTGAATTACCCCCAATATTTTTAATAGGGAAAGATTCAAAATCCCAAGAGCGAGACCCCAATATATGTGGTGAAGTGGGATGTTATAAATATTTATAGGGGACTTAGTGTACTGACTGAGATCAGCTGTGAAGGTATCTATATCTATTAAGAGTAGTGTATTATAGATAACCTTACTTGCTACCACATATCTATATATCTCAGTCAGAATTATTCTGGAATAGTGTGATGACTACGTTATGTGTCTAGGGTATGTGTATGATGAAGTGTAAGTCACAACAACAGACAGATAAACAATTTAATTTAATCCACTACTCTTGACAACACTGTGACACTCACATACATATAACACTCTATGAGAATATCTTAAGGAGTCACTGATAACTTTTCAAATAACAATATGTATTCATTTTTATCATAAAGGTATATGTGTCCTGATTCAAATACAAAGGAACCAGGAATCACAATCAATTTTAATTACAAGTATATGTACAGACTTTATCAATGTGAATATTGTAGTGACATATATTATTAAAAATATCCTATGTGTGTCAGTTGTGTAGTGGTAATATGAGGTAATACTGGTTTTGTTTTGTTCAAGCTCTGTTGGTATTTGTCATCATGACTTCAATAGTTTGTCTTTTGGGACTAGTATTGGAGATGTTTTCAGTTCCTGATATTAAGACAATTAAATTCCCCTCTGAATGTTATTTTTACAAAGTCACTTCAAGATGAGGGGACATAATGTTGAGCTCAGCTGGCCAAATCAGCTTATCTTGCGTGATGGCGGCAGGAAGGGACTCCTCTGCTCGAATTCTCCTCTGGGCTCTGGAGACACCTCACTGATAGCTAAATGAACCAAGGAGTATGCTGTCCGACTCTGGATTCAGCAAAGCTCTGACCAGGTGCTGCTCAGTACCATCAAGACCACGGTCCCACAATTTCATGGAAATAAACACAGATACGTTGATTAGCAATGAATTCTGGCACAATTACTGGCACAAATTCCCATCTGCTTATGTTCCAGGCTTTTATTTAACACAAATATGAGCTGGCTTCAACGCACTGTTGCTTTATCAAGATTATTTGTACTAGTGGTCTCGAACTAACGCTCCTAAGTGAGTATATCAGCGAGTCTAGCCAATGAGGCCACGTTTCGACAAGTGTTTGAAAAAATGTTACCTTTTCACGTCTCCCCTAACAACGAAAGATAGTATTTATAGTCCGACCAATCGTGGTTAGTCTTTCATTTGTTGCGCTCCAATCAATTTGGAGTTTACATGGTAGGCTAATTCTGTAACGTAAGATTTTTTTCAAACACGTTATAAAAAAATTTTATGAGCAGAAATGATTTCATGTTGTCAGGCATCCCCACTATTTTATTTTGGTTATAATTTATTAATTCCTGGACTATTTGCGTAACGTTTTACATATTCTTGGTCAGCAAGCCCTAAGGAACCCAAATATCCAAATTTAAAAGAGCTACGTGGCTGCGTTCAAAATATGTATTTTCTACCTCCTGTTTCGAAGATGTGCTGTCTGGGTACTGTTATGTTTTCAACCGTAAACCCATCTAATGTTATCTTTTCTAATAAGAGTTTTTCAGGATTTATAAACCTAACTCTGGGATGGGTAATGTATTTTATCACTGTCCGTCTGAAAAAAAGTAGTGCAGGTGGCCTTACACGCGTGATAGTAGTAATTGTGTATCGCGCGACGCGTGTTTAATGTTCGGCTTTCTGCCTCTCCCTTCTCGCTATCCTTTAGTCCATCTGTCTTTTGATCTTGGTAACATAGTGTAGAAAAAGACATGAATGGAATTTAAAATTTAGGTCAACTTGCATATTTCAAGGTTTTTCTTAGAAAGGCAGCACATTTTATTGTGTGTTTGGGAAACGCGTGTATGTTGCAGAAGGCCTTTAATATCAACGTGAAACGTTACAATTTGCATACGCAGTAGAAAACAAGGGGATTTCGAGTACATTCTTTGTGACAGCACTGTTCTTTACCATTCTTCTTCCTTTATTTATTATATGTATTTATTAGGCTTTATATTTACCTAATAATTTATATATGTGGATTAGAATATTCCACGACAGGTGTTCTACTTCTTTATTTCCTGCGAGTGCCTGATAACATACCTTTATATTTGTTTCATATTAATTTACTGTTTACAGGCCTCAGGTTTCCCTCCCTTATTTGTAATAAATGTTTGTACAATACCAAACCTACCCACTATCCTGTTCTCACTGTTCTAGTCTACTATCATTTACTGGACACAGTATTAAGGTCCTAAGGGTCTTGTTGGATTCGGCCTATACTGCTTGATTGAAATACAACAGAAGTGATTGCGTCATTAATAGGCTGAACTGCCCATGGAGGACTTCTGGTGTCGTGTATTGTGGTTCGCACTATTGACCTGCCATTGAAACATCATTTTTTGATGATGCGTAGATGGCAGAGCGGATAGTGTGATTCGCTTGCATGGCTAGGCGGGGTTGTCGCACGGAAGGTCCAGTGTTCAAATCCTGGGTAAGCCACTCATGTCTGTTGTTTTTCTGTTGTCTGGTGTTCTACTTCTTTATTTCCTGCGAGTGCCTGATAACATACCTTTATATTTGTTTCATATTAATTTACTGTTTACAGGCCTCAGGTTTCCCTCCCTTATTTGTAATAAATGTTTGTACAATACCAAACCTACCCACTATCCTGTTCTCACTGTTCTAGTCTACTATCATTTACTGGACACAGTATTAAGGTCCTAAGGGTCTTGTTGGATTCGGCCTATACTGCTTGATAGAAATACAACAGAGGTGATTGCGTCATTAATAGGCTGAACTGCCCATGGGGGACTTCTGGTGTCGTGTATTGTGGTTCGCACTATGAACCTGCCATTGAAACATCATTTTTTGATGATGCGTAGATGGCAGAGCGGATAGTGTGATTCGCTTGCATGGCTAGGCGGGGTTGTCGCACGGAAGGTCCAGTGTTCAAATCCTGTTTAAGCCACTCATGTCTGTTGTTTTTCTGTTGTCTGGTGTTCTACTTCTTTATTTCCTGCGAGTGCCTGATAACATACCTTTATATTTGTTTCATATTAATTTACTGTTTACAGGCCTCAGGTTTCCCTCCCTTATTTGTAATAAATGTTTGTACAATACCAAACCTACCCACTATCCTGTTCTCACTGTTCTAGTCTACTATCATTTACTGGACACAGTATTAAGGTCCTAAGGGTCTTGTTGGATTCGGCCTATACTGCTTGATAGAAATACAACAGAAGTGATTGCGTCATTAATAGGCTGAACTGCCCATGGAGGACTTCTGGTGTCGTGTATTGTGGTTCGCACTATTGACCTGCCATTGAAACATCATTTTTTGATGATGCGTAGATGGCAGAGCGGATAGTGTGATTCGCTTGCATGGCTAGGCGGGGTTGTCGCACGGAAGGTCCAGTGTTCAAATCCTGGGTAAGCCACTCATGTCTGTTGTTTTTCTGTTGTCTGGTGTTCTACTTCTTTATTTCCTGCGAGTGCCTGATAACATACCTTTATATTTGTTTCATATTAATTAGGTAGCATACTGGGCTCGTTTTGTTTCATGTTGCAATCAGTGTGTACTACGTGACACTAAAACCGGGTGGAACGTGAAAAGTAGCCACCGCTGCTTTCTGACCTTACTATTGTGACTTAGGACCAGGAGTCGTAACCACATCAACCTATGTGTAACTCGTGAACCAGTGGACAATCCCTGATACCTGGCCTCAGCATTGTGACTTCGAGGACAAGGAATATCCACGTGATACTAGTTAAGTCTACCTAATTGAGGACATATCACCAAATGTTAAACACCGGTGTATGATGACACTATTTACAGACATTCATTTTTGTTACTGATTTCCACTGTGCAATTTTTATGTAAATTATACCAGATACCATTTATTTCTTAACTGTATTTAATTAATCATTAAAATACAATGATTTAAATTTATACATGACGTTATTGAATTCATTTTCAATGTTCAGTATTTTACAGTAATCTTAAAGAGATAGGAATTAAATTCGGGCTTCATTCACATTCCCTAGAAGCATAGGATAGGTCCAGTGAGAGGGTGAAGTACCGGTACCTGTTAGTTCTATAACACATAAGGAAGGGAAACCCGAGGCCTGTAAACAGTAAATTAATATGAGACAAACATAAAGGTATGTTTTCAGGCACTAGTAAGAAATAAAGAAGTAGAACACTAGACAACAGAAAAACAACAGACGTGAGTGGCTTACCCAGGACTCGAACCCTGGACCTTCCGTGCGATAACACCGCATAGCTATGCAAGCGAATCACATCTCATATTAATTTACTGTTTACAGGCCTCGGGTTTCCCTTCCTTATGTGTTATAAATGTTTATACGACAATACCACACCTACCCTCTGTCCTGTTCTTACTGTTCTAAGTCTACTATCATTTACTAGACACAGTATTAAGGTCTTTGTCTTGTGTGGACTGGCCTTTACTGTATAACAGGGGAACAACAGAAGTGATTGCGTCATTAATAGGCTGAACTGCCCATGGTAAACTTCCGGTGCTATGTCTTGCGGTTCGCACTAATGAGCTGTCATCGAAGCATCATTTTTTGGTGATGCCTGGCTGGCAGGGAGGATAGTGTGATTCGCTTGCATAGCTAGGCGGGGTTGTCGCACGGAAGGTCCAGGGTTCGAGTCCTGGGTACGCCACTCACGTCTGTTGTTTTTCTGTTGTCTAGTGTTCTACTTCTTTATTTCTTACGAGTGCCTGAAAACATACCTTTATGTTTGTCTCATATTAATTACCTGTTACTTCTCCTCTTCTGAACATCTGAACTGTGAGGTTAACTACCCGACTTTATCTTGTGCTATCCTTACCACGAGTTCACAATTTATGGGAACTACTATTTCAACGCATTCAACTTCTATCTCACCGCAGTCAAAATATTTTCTCATCACGTGTTCAACGAAATTTCATTGTTTTCTCCTTATATACTGAAGCACATTAAAAACGCACCACTATTATATATACTGATGCCGAGAAGCTGGAAAAACAAAGTGTGGGAATGGATTTTCCCCGTGTTTGTCATGAGGTAGAGAGCGAATGGCTGCTGGAATGGAAAGTGCATGATTCAACCCACGGGTTTGTGTACAGACTACATGAAAACAATGAAAGTTACACGTGCAACACGATTCCCAACAGCTATGACCCTGAAAATGTGTACGCGTTGTGGCAGTATATGTTGTTCGTCCATCACGGGTGATGAAGACCACTCTGTTCATCCAATTATTTAGGAATATGTTAGGTTAGTCTATGGGTACGAAGGTGACTGATGAGCCCGATGCGGGCCTGGAAAGATCTCGGACAGTGTGGGCAGGGAATGTTTGTTTCATGTGAAGGTTTTATTACACGGTCCTTTCTAGCTTGTCTCCGCTGTTCCGCTGCTGCTCTTCTGGATGATTCGCATGCCGCTGCACCTTTACGAAGAGATGTGCGCCAAGCAGTTCGGTCTTGCGCAGCAGCTTCCCATGTGTCAGGGTTTATGTCAAAGGTTTTCAATGACGTCTTTAACGTGTCATTGAAGCGCTTCTTTTGGCCACCATGGGAGCGTTTACCCTTCTGTATCTCACCATAAAAGAGTATCTTTGGCAGTCGATGGTCTGGCATGCGGACTACATGACCTGCCCAGCGAATCTGTGACTGCATCAGAATAGTATCAATACTAGGGATACCAGCTCTGTCAAGAACGGCGGTATCCGGGATCTTGTCTTGCCATTTGGTGTTCATTATCTTCCTGAGACAGACTGTATGGAAGTGGTTTAGCTTCTTTACGTGGCGCCTGTATACAGTCCATGTTTCACTTGCATATAGCAGCACTGGAAGCACCGCAGCTCTGTACACCTTCAGCTTTGTCTGTAGACTAATGCCACTTCGATGCCAAACGTTGGTGTATAATCTGCCAAATGTGCTGCTGGCTTTGGAGATCCTGGTGTTCACCTCATCATCAATGACAATGTTCTGGGATAGTGTGCTACCAAGGTATGTGAATCTGTTCACAACATTCAGTTTCTCACCATTAACCTTGATGATTGGCTCAGTATAAACTGTGCCAGGAGCTGGTTGGTACATGATTTCTGTTTTCTTCGTGTTGATGGTAAGCCCAAAGTTGGCGCAGGCTTCGGAGAATCTATCCACACTATGCTGCAGATCAGCCTCTGAGCCAGCATTGAGGGCACAATCATCAGCAAACAGAAGATCTCTGATGGTGTGTGATTTGACCTTGGTTTTTGCTTGAAGCCTCCTAAGGTTAAACAATTTTCCATCAATACGATAACTAATGTCGATTCCTGTGTCCCCGTCTCTAAAAGCCTCAGTCAGCATAGCAGAAAACATGATACTGAACAGAGTCGGTGCAAGTACGCACCCTTGTTTAACTCCATTTGAGACGGGGAAAGGCTCTGATAGCTCACCGTTTTCCTGAACTCTAGCCTGCATTCCATCATGCAGTTGCTGCACTATTGTGATAAATTTCTTTGGGCAGTCATATTTTGCCATGATCTTCCATAGACCATCTCTACTGGCCGTGTCGAACGCCTTTGTCAAGTCAATGAACACTGTGTACAGGTGAATGGATGAAAGAGTGACTTGCGCGGTGATTTGGATTAAAGTGAGGAAGAGTTGCGCAATTCGTCGACCTCACTCTCTCGCCTGGGTCCATCTCAATCCAGTGGCAAGACAAGTCAAGACGACTGGAGATGAAGTCAGGTGCAGTGGATGACCAGGGCTTTCTACGTGTCTCGCCGTGCTCCTTACGCTCCACAGCAGTATACTCAGAAGGATGAATTGCCACCACAGCACTATTGTACGTGTCGTGAAACGAGTTGTGTAAACCCACTACTTTGTTAAATCCCTATGTCGAGAGCCCAACCAATCAACGAGCACCGTTCACCAGTCGCTGAGCAAGAATAAATTACAAGAAGTTACGCGAAGAAAAACTTAAGCCCTGTTTTTTTCGGATGTGGGTCGCGGCCATCTTGTTCACGCAATATGGCGGAAAAAACGGAATACAATTACCCTGTACGAGGCATGAGACCAAACTGCAGACAGCCAATCAGCTTGCCCCGCCAGGAACCAACCAAACGCTTTCTTTAAGCTGTAGAAGTTACTTTACCTGCCTATATAATCGGGCGGATTTTATGCATAATCACACATCACCGACACGAAGCCAGAGATACCGACCGACTGAAGAGGAGAAGCTGTCAACCTTGACTTATTGTTTGCCTGAGTGCATTGACCTGCAGCCTGCTTCACTAAGTCGAGTCATTGGCCTGTTTAAATCTTAGAGGGTAAATATATTTACGATAACCTTGTAGGAAAATAGGCCTTCAGCAGATAATATAATGTTGGTATTTGTTGTGTGTCATTTATACTACCTACACCTGTATATATTTAATATATTTTGGTTCACTATGAATGTATCAGGTTACTGATTGTATCTTGGGGCATTAGGTATAATGATTATATTTCCTGATATGATTGATGAAGACGAAGACTAATAGGACTCACGCTTCAACCTATTGTCTCCTATAACTTCAATCTAGTATCTCAGACCAACTGAAATATAACCAAAACAGTCCTTGTTAGGACTCAACCTATTGTCTCCTATAACGTCAATCTATTATCTCAGACCAACTGAAAATATAACCAAAACAGTCCTTGTTAGGACTCAACCTATTGTCTCCTATAACTTCAATCTATTATCTCAGACCAACTGAAATATAACCAAAACAGTCCTTGTTAGGACTCCATCTATTGTCTCATATAACTCAATCTATTGTCTCACATACTTCAGTCTATTCAGATTACTCCCACCTGAAATATAACCAAACAGTCCTCGTCTCATATACTCCTATCATAAGAACATAACAATATTGTTAGGATATATGTTACCAGCTAGTATAGCACTTGTCAGAGAGGGCCTGGTATATTATAGGGAGAAGGAAATGGTTGTATCACACCTAGGTGTACATATTATTAGATGTATTCATGTATTGAATTTATATTATGGGATGTATTCATGTATTGAATGTATTCATGTATTGAATTTATATTATTGGATGTATTCATGTATTGAATTTATATTATTGAATGTATCCATGTATTAGTTTATCAGAAAGAATGTTTTGCAAGTAGACACCTGTCTTGTCTCGCTATTGCTAAATCATACTGAGCCATGTTGTCATTCATACTTCATGCAGACACCTGAGACACGCTCATTTCACCCACACTAGAAATAGGTGGGCTTGTGGACAGACATTAGCCCCTATTTTTACTTGTTACAGGTTTTATTCGTGTCATCCAGCCTGAGCACGTATGTCGAGTCAATCCAGCTGCCTGAAACTTCGCAGGAGCACAGAGATTGTACCTGAGCTACATCTTTAGTCCCCTTCAGTCTTGGGTGGGCTAAAGGAACGATCCACAGCAGGTGGTGTGTCAATCAAACTAAGGAGAACAGAACGTTTTGAGAGATGAGTACACATTAGTACCATTTCCGTCGGCAATTGTGAGCAAATTAACTGTCAGTGACGAAAAAGAGATTTAGCGTAGAAAGAGACAAGATTAACAGCATAGCTGATAAATGTTATTTACTTAATTAACAGCACAGCGGATACATGTACTATAATTGAATAACAGCACAGCTGATAATTTTTGTTCCTATAATTGGAAAACTTGTTGTAATATATTTACATATCTATATAAATATTAATATTTGTAAATCATATGTCAACTTACAAATCCATTACATTCCATTTTTCAACATTCACCCTTCAGCACAAGAGTAGATAGTGTATATACTAAATAAATAATAAGGAAATTGTATTTGAAAGACTTGTCAATTTTTTTATAATTGTTAAGTAAAATCTGTTTCCTTGTCTTAATATCACAGTTAGCGGAGGTGGCACTTTATGTCGGTCTCCTCTCTACTAATTTTCCGAGATCAGATCATTCACAGCCGTAACTAATTTGTGATACCAGTAGTTCTCTCAGACACCGGGACTTCACCATTTTCTGCAGAAATTCTATTTCTGTAATTGTCAGTACTATACCGATCCTAGAGCTCATTAAAACCTCACGCCACACTGGGGGCTCGTTTCTGAGATATTTCTATATACATTGAGCCATACTTAGTCTATTCATCTATCTACTAACTCTATCTTGTGCCACCCATAGATAACAAAAGAAACAAATGTTTGAAAAAAATTATATAATAGGATTTTTTATTGTTTTCTTAGGAGGAGTACCATTTAGTACTCAGTAAATAGTTGCACATAAATTATTTGTTCGTTTAAATTAATTAAGTTTTATTATAATATTTGGATATAGTAAATTTACATACCCTGTCTAAGTAACGCCATGGCTGATCTAGTGAAGTTCAGAACTGCGATCATGCAGATGGGTAAGGAATTAAATATGACAGGTGATGCTCTCACTCAGTATGTCACAACAGAAGTGGACAAACACATGGATAGGGAAGAAAGAAAGTTGCAATTAGAGACTGAAGCAAAGAAATTAGAGGCTGATAGAGAAGCAAAGAAATTAGAGGCTGAAGAAAGGCGGTTGCAAGCAGAAGCTGAAAGAGAAGCCAAAAGACTGGAAGCTGCGAGAGAAAACAAAAGACTGGAAGCTGAGAGAGAAACCAAAAGATTAGAAATTGAAGCCAAGAAATGGGAGGCTGAAAATGAGGCAAAGAAAATTGAAGCTGAGGAAAGGAAATTACAAGCAGAGAGAGACCACCAGTTGAGATTAAAAGAGCTTGAAATTCAGGCAAATACTGGCAATAATGGTGGTAGCTCACCTCACTCTGAGAGTAGCTCCATCCAGAGCACCTCAAGTGGGGCCATGAATTTTCATCTGGACCCATTTGTTGAGAAATAAGACGCCATTGAGTCGTACCTGGATAGATACGAAAGACTTGCCACTACCTATGGCTTAGTGAAAGAAAAGTGGAGTCTTAAACTATCTCAGGGATTGAGAGGTGTTGCCTACGATGTATATTTGAAGCTCTCAAGAGATGACCTGGGAGATTATGAAATCCTGAAGCAGGCACTGCTTGTGAGATATGAAAAGAACTCAGAATCATATAGAAAGAAATTCCGAACAGCTAAACTTCTTCCAGGAGAAAACTATCACCAATTCTCTGCTAGATTGGAAACTTATTTGGAAAAATGGAGTAGTTTAGGAAAGTTGTCAGGATCTGAAAGAAATGATAATGATGGAGCAAGTGAAAGAGTCCATGCCTCAAGAAATGGGGAAGTTTATCATGGAACAAGGAGCAGAGAGATTGGAAGATATTGTAACTGTTGCTGAGAGATATCAAGCAGCTCAGGCAGAATTATTAGGAAATAAGAAGAAGCAGGGTGAAAACTTCCAGTCATCACAAAACTATTCCAAATATGAACAAAAGGACCATACCACAAGAAGCAAACAAAGATTTGACCAAAAGGACAAAAACCCTCTAAGATCGGATAAGACACCTTACCGGAAGGAAGGAAAGTGGTATAAAACTTGCCTAATGAGTAACCACAATACTGCAGACTGCAGAAGGAACAACCCTCCTTATTACGCTGCGTGTCTCACAACAGGGAACAAGGGACGGAAGGAACTGGCAGTTAGTCAGAATGACCTCCATCATCCCCCTGTCTGTGAGGAAGTGACATGTAATGGCACTAAAATTCAGTGCTTATATGATTCAGGTTTGGAATTCAACTCAGTCGTGAGTGCAACCCTAGGGCACCCTGACCAACTTACCACAGAAACAGTGAAAATACAAGGGGCAATGCAGGGAACCGGCACCGTGACACTTCCAATAGCAAGGATCAACGTGAGAACTCGCTATGTGGAAGGAGTGATAAGAGCAGCAGTAAGTGATGATCTTATATACCCGCTGGTAATAGGATGTAAATATGTCTTTTTGGGTGACCCAATAAAACCTGTTGTCATGGCAGCAAACCATACCAGGTCGAGCATCAAAAAGGAGGAGGGAGATCCAATAAACATTCATCGTACAAAGATGAAAAAGGCTCAAACAGCAGACAGCACATTGAAGCCTTGTTTTGGCAAATTGCCAAAGGCCCATAACTCTCCAGAGAAAGGAGACTACTATATGGAACATGGCCTACTCTACAGACAAGCTGGAAAAAGACCTAAAGGGCATGGACAGCTGGTAGTGCCAAAATTCTACAGGGAGGAAATTATGGAGCAAGAGCATGGTACATCAGGCAGTGGTCACAGAGGAAAAGGGGCCACTGGTCAAAATATAGCATTGCGATATTACTGGCCAGGAATAATTGAAGACATAAGTCGGTATATGAAATCCTGTGCAGAATGTAACCAGGTAACCTCATTCAGAAGCGTAGACCAGTTACAGGACCTAGGGAAGCATTGTTGCGGACGTAGGCCCACAAAGAAAATACACAAGAGAAAACAACAGGTAGATGCAGTGATAAAGAGAAAACAAAATCACAAGTCTACTGTTACACCAGTAACCATGGCAACTCTCCGTATTGTACAGAGAGGGGACGAGAGACATCCCACCCCGACTAGATATTTGTCGGAACACCATGGACTGGATCATTTGAAAAATTTGGTTAGTCTGCAACCAGTATTAAAAAAGCTGCAGAAACCAACCCGAACCATAGGAGGTAGGAACCAGGGCTGTACCAAACAGTTGATGGAGACAGGCCCCACTTCGGTATACTGCCCCTTACAATAGAAATAGGTGTGGGTCCGGCAACGTTGTTGTATTGCCGTCCCCATACACAGTTCACTGGAAGCATTGTTGCGGACATGGACTGAACAATAGCAAGCACAAGCACTCAAGGATGAGATTGACTATCTCTTAAAAGAGAAAATTATTTCAAAGTCTGAATCTCCCTATAGCTCTAGTGTGGTGCTATTAAGGAAGCCTAGTGGTGAACACAGGTTATGTATTGACTACCGGAAACTTAATGCGATCACAGAATCTCAGGTGGACCCATTACCTGACACCAACCAGCTGTTCTCTACACTGAGTAAGGCTAGGTATTTATCGAAGTTAGATCTAAGCAAGGGATACTACCAAATACCAGTGAAACCAGAAGTTAGGAAAATGCTGGCATTTAGTACATCAGACGGACACTACGAGTTTAATGAACTACCCTTTGGGCTGAAAAATGCTCCCAGTATCTTTTCAAGAATGATGAGGAAATTATTGGAACCTCTACAAAATTCCCACATCACTAACTTTATGGATGACATTCTTGTTTCTACAAACACATTTGAAGAGCATATAGTAGCGCTCTCCATGTTGTTTGACAGACTGAGAGCCACTGGATTGACTGCACGTCCAACCAAGTGCTATATCGGTTGTAAGGAGTTGGAATTCTTAGGTCACACTATTTCTACAGGTCATATGTCTCCTGACCCAAAGAATATAGAGAAGTTAAAGAAGGCACCCAGACCTCAAACGAAGAAAGATGTAAGATCATTCGTGTCATTATGTGGGTTCTATCAGAAGTACATACCCCACTTTAACTCTCTGTGTGCACCATTAACTAACTTAACGAAGAAAGGACAGCCTGATAGAATCCAATGGAATGCTGATTGTGAAAAAGCTTACACAGAGCTAAAAGCAAAACTCACCAGCAAACCAATCCTTACGCTACCCGATATCACACAGGAATTTGTATTAAGGACTGTCGTGGTTGAGTTAAAGTGTAGAGTATTTGTCGAGTTGGATAAAAGTAGTGAAAATCGACAAGGGATAGTGGACTGACAGAGTTATAGATTACACACACAGAAAGGTGTAAATAGGAGACAACCTGGAAGAAGATTTATCAAAGTGATCTCTCTCTCCAAACCTCAACTCACTTTTACTGTCTAAGCACCTCCTGCTCTCAGTCTTTTCTCTTATCAAACATAGAGATTATAGTAAAGAGCTAAAACAAGTTTAATTATGGATGAAAAGGGTCGGGAACAGCGCATTAATAAATGTGTAAACTTTATTAAAGAAGAAAAGCATGGAATTAATGCATATCATCATACACAGCATAAATTACATCAATAATCAAATATTCATCAATAGTCATCAATAATCATCAATAACCACCAATAATGCAAATACACACCCACAAACCCACACACCACCAACACTCATAAAACCTGTAGAACACGGAGAAAATAACTAAGCTGTCCGACAGTGGGTCCACTTTCGGAGACCAAAGGCGCTAGCTCCAGAAAAGTGTCTTACAAGTAAATATCCTTCAAGGTGAATGAAGTGAAATACAAAACTTTCCTTGTCGGGCTAAACGTTGGTGACCCCTAATTGCACGAGGGAACACTGGAAGACGCTGTTTATCTCCTGCTGACCAAATAAACGAACTGAGCGACAGCCTGTCCGCTTTTCGTGGGACCAAATGTGCTAGCTCCAGAAAGTGTCTTACAGATAAATATCCTTCAAGATGAATGAAGTGAAATACCAAACTTTCCTTGTTGGTGCTATACGTTGGTGACCCCTAATTGCGCGAGGGGGGTTGGAACTCTGTTCATAGATTGCTGCTTATACGTGCGAAGTTCTACATAAACCCAGAAATACACCAGGCGAAGTCACTTGAGGACAAAGAGTCCCAGGCGCTCTTATCCGGCGCTATTGCTTGCTTGACTGTAAATCCTGTTTAAACTGGTTTGGCTGTGGTTTTGGCTGAGTGCCCCGTTTAGGCACACAAAGTCGGGTGATATCAGATTCTGCTATAGACAGGCTGGGCGGTTTTGATATTCTGGAAGCAGCAATGCTCTGACTGGTAATCCAATAGGCGAGTGGAGAACTACTACTGCATTTGGTGATTCCAGATTTAGCGTTGGCTCCGTTGCACTGCGTGAGCGTAACTTGGCGTTGACAAAAGGGTTTAGGTTCAGGAACGGGGATTGACTACTCGTGACGCTAGCGGTATTCAGAAACCCTCTAGATCGAAGAGGACATGTCGTTCTTCGCCTGACTGGAGTCTGCTCTAGCGATTCGGTCTCCCTGAAACCCGAAAATGACTAGAACATAGGCAAACACATTCTAGTACTGTGTTAAAGTTTGCCTTATCTCATGATGGTCATCTACGGGCCAGGAATATTCCCGAATGTCTTTGTCTAGTAAGACTCTTCTAGATTTATATGTTTACATACAACGCCACCCAGGACACCTGCATGACCTGATTCTACAGATGTATGGGCGCAATGCGTAATCAAGAGAGTAAGACAAAGGTTATTCTAGAGACATCAGAAGTCAACAACCGCAAGAAAGTTCCTTCAGGTAGAGAAATGCATAATATTATGAGAGCTCTAACTCGTCTAAGGGGCAAAACCCAGAGACTAACAGTGGGTTTTATCTCCCTCTGAAACAGATCAAACTCGTTACCCAGGCCTCAAAAAGTACCAGCCGCTCGTGATCAAAGACTAGAGCGACCAGAGAAATGTTTCTCTGGTCAAACGAGCCACCGGTGCGTTGATGAAACGTTACGCTACGCTGACCGTTGAAGAATTTAGTACTGAAAGCCAGCCAAACGTAAACAAACGCGGGTGGGGTTTGAACAGGTGAAAAATGAAAGAAAAGAAGAATACAAATGTCTAGGAGAACAGAACATTAAAAGAGTTAATAACATATGGAACGAAATGGTAAAATAAATTATCGGTCACGTGACAGGTGCCCCCCTTTTAAAGTTCGAGGAATACGGACAACAAAGACAGTAATTTATCTTTTCCATAGACGTTCATTACATGTCGTTAGAACATTCTATACTCATAACCAAAATCGTATCCAATTTCTGTCAGTACTGTATGACTAGCTCCGAGTCCATTTCTTTTCTTCCCTCTGTCTAATAGACGTTCAGCGAATGGGATTTTGCGAGGCCAGTCGGCACTGACGCCCTTCGTTTCCGTGTGAACCTGATCTTGGTTCCACAATTCGCTGTGTCTGTTTATGGTCCGGAAAATTATCCGCACCTGTTGTGGTTTTCGGCCCCGCCTGAACTCACTGGCCACTGAGTAGGTAATCCGCCTGTTATGTGCAGTGTAATCATTGCTGGGCTCGGGCTGTTTACATTTCGTTATGGGTTTACCTGTCACGGGCGTGGACTTGAATAACCCTCTATAGCTGCAGTCTATCGGGATTTTTCGCGCGCGTGTAACCCTAGTTGGCAAATAAAACCGTTCGTTGGCCGAAGAAATGCTAGCATTTTTCTTCTGCCTCTCGACACCTACTCCCCTGTTTCGGTGAAAGCATTGATCAATCTTCAGACCTGTGCCGTCTAAAGGTGGGTCTGGAGCTTTCCTTGCCTTGCCAGTCACAACTCTGGCTTGGTCAACGGAAATGATCAAGTTGCTCGGTAATGGCCTGGCGGAGGCGACTACTTTGCTGTCCATCAGTGGGGTTGAGACCACTGGAATAATGCGATTTGAATGAGAGAACTCAGCTGCCTGAAGCAGAGAGTAATCGATCGCATTCTGGGGTTCTACTAAATCATAACAGATCTCCGTAGCTTCTATCCTTGGGGAAAGATAGGTATTATCTGCGAGTTGCAGAGTTTGTTGAGTCGCTTTACCATTACTAGCATGACGTGAGTCAAGGCTCTCAACAATGACTCCTTGTGAAGTAGTAAGGCAGCTTTTCTCACTGTCTTCTGCCCTGAGAAGTGTGAGAGACTCAGATGGAGTACCAGGGATCCCTTCGCCTGGAACCCTGTATCCACCATAAACGTCAACTTTGCCCTCCCCTGAGGAAGTTAATGGCGTCGGTTGGCAAATGTCCTGCAATGCGAGATCCACTTCCTGGATTACAGGCTCCGCAGTTTGCATGCAAAGGACTGGACGGTTTGAGATCCCGTTAGATTGCGAAGTGCCCGAGAAAAAACTCTCGGTGTGTTTTTCCAAAGTTCCTTGGAACGGTTTGGAAAGTTTATCCCTTTTAGCAGGTGACTTATTCTTGCACCTTTTAAGCTCAGGTTGATAAGAGGAGCGGCACCTCCTTTCTCTGATCGTTGAGTTGGAGGGATTTGCCTCTGCATATGGTTTTTCGCTGTCCGGCCGGGAATCTTGCGAAATATAACGTGATAGGGTGTGGCTCCCTTTTCTCGACGTCACGTGTCGGTTATGTGCTGCTTGGTCTGGAGCGTGAGAGGCTCGGGGTTCGCCGCTTGCCAGACGGGAACAATCCGTATTACAATGCTTGTTAGCACCTCCCTCACCTTTGTGCAGTTTCCATGCCTGGGAACGTTGCGTAATTTTCCCCGTGGCTTTAGGTCTGCTGTCCCGAAGTAAATTCTTTCCATGTTTGGGCTTCGGATCCAAGTCCAAAGGAAAGTCAATTTTCTGGAGTTGGGGTTCGGTTTTAGCAGGCAAGTTATCTTTCATGGGCGCAAGGTTTACAGGGGCATTGTCAGACAAGGGCGCAGTAGGAGGGGAACTAGAGTGACTACATTTAGTATCTATTTCCGTCCTCCGGATTTGGCTATCCAGTTCATTCATTCTGATTTGGTGTAGCCTGTACCTTTCTTGGTTTTCTCTGTCCCTTTCTTGTCGCTCCATTTCCCATTGCTTGTCCCGTTCTTGTCGTTTTATTTCCAATTGCTTCTCCTCTTCTATCACTTCTTCTATATACTTCCGGGTGAATGCTTCACTCTCCCCAGTTTGTTTACAGGACCATGCCAAGATTAAACGGCTGTTAAACCAGTTGTCTACCTCGTATTGATCCTACAGGCTTACTGCAAATTCTAGAAAGGACTGGATTTCGCTATCCTGGTACTCCATGTACTTAGCTACCTCGAAGGCAATCCTATGCACTTTATCTAGATCGGCCATTATATCAGGGTGAGCAAACACTATAGAAGAATAGAACCTAGAGATCTTAGTTACCTAGTCCACTAGGTGCTGATTAACTTAATAGTCAATAAAATCTAGGCTAGCCTGGGAACTTTAAAAACAAGAAAGTTTGCAGCTACTCTGATTGCGACAAGCAAAAACCCCAAAAAACTCCCAACAAATGTAAGTGATGTAAAACTTATTACTATCACTTCACCCCAGTTCTGTCAGTACTAAGCTATTGAGAGGATTGGTTACTTTCATCCGAATGAACACCCTCCCTTGGTACAGATGCAAGCTAGTAACTGACTATCTGTAGCTTCTTATCTCAGATTAAAGAGCTACTCCTGAAAAAAAATTAATCCTTAAAACAAATTTTTTCTGACTTTTACTACAATAATCGTCAGATTTGTCAACCAAAAACTCAGCAGTGATACCATCAACCTTCACCAGCTGTCTCATGTGTAGCATGAACAATAAATGTGACTTAATATTTATGATTGCTGTGGAGAAAAAGCGCTGTTCCGACTTCCACCCAAAAGAAATAGTTCGATATGTCTAGGGATAGCAATTCCTATAATCTGCAGAACACTAAACTCTAAGAATCAGAATAGAATCTTTGTGAGAGATTCCTACCAGACTGCAACCTCATCTGTTGCGATTGCTGCAGATGTAGTTCAAATTCCGCGGCGAGACCCCGTTATATGTCGTGGTTGAGTTAAAGTGTAGAGTATTTGTCGAGTTGGACAAAAGTAGTGAAAATCAACAAGGGATAGTGGACTGACAGAGTTATAGATTACACACACAGAAAGGTGTAAATAGGAGATGGGCTTGAGACAACCTGGAAGAAGATTTATCAAAGTGATCTCTCTCTCCAAGCCTCAACTCACTTTTACTGTCTAAGCACCTCCTGCTCTCAGTCTTTTCTCTTATCAAACATAGAGATTATAGTAAAGAGCTAAAACAAGTTTAATTATGGATGAAAAGGGTCGGGAACAGCGCATTAATAAATGTGTAAACTTTATTAAAGAAGAAAAGCATGGAATTAATGCATATCATCATACACAGCATAAATTACATCAATAATCAAATATTCATCAATAGTCATCAATAATCATCAATAACCACCAATAATGCAAATACACACCCACAAACCCACACACCACCAACACTCATAAAACCTGTAGAACACGGAGAAAATAACTAAGCTGTCCGACAGTAGGTCCGCTTTCGGAGACCAAAGGCGCTAGCTCCAGAAAAGTGTCTTACAAGTAAATATCCTTCAAGGTGAATGAAGTGAAATACAAAACTTTCCTTGTCGGGCTAAACGTTGGTGACCCCTAATTGCGCGAGGGAACACTGGAAGACGCTGTTTATCTCCTGCTGACCAAATAAACGAACTGAGCGACAGCCTGTCTGCTTTTCGTGGGACCAAATGTTCTAGCTCCAGAAAGTGTCTTACAAATAAATATCCTTCAAGATGAATGAAGTGAAATACCAAACTTTCCTTGTTGGTGCTATACGTTGGTGACCCCTAATTGCGCGAGGGGGGCTGGAACTCTGTTCATAGATTGCTGCTTATACGTGCGAAGTTCTACATAAACCCAGAAATACACCAGGCGAAGTCACTTGAGGACAAAGAGTCCCAGGCGCTCTTATCCTGCGCTATTGCTTGCTTGGCTGTAAATCCTGTTTAAACTGGTTTGGCTGTGGTTTTGGCTGAGTGCCCCGTTTAGGCACACAAAGTCGGGTGATATCAGATTCTGCTATAGACATGCTGGGCGGTTTTGATATTCTGGAAGCAGCAATGCTCTGACTGGTAATCCAATAGGCGAGTGGAGAACTACTACTGCATTTGGTGATTCCAGATTTAGCGTTGGCTCCGTTGCACTGCGTGAGCGTAACTTGGCGTTGACAAAAGGGTTTAGGTTCAGGAACGGGGATTGACTACTCGTGACGCTAGCGGTATTCAGAAACCCTCTAGATCGAAGAGGACATGTCGTTCTTCGCCTGACTGGAGTCTGCTCTAGCGATTCGGTCTCCCTGAAACCCGAAAATGACTAGGACATAGGCAAACACATTCTAGTACTGTGTTAAAGTTTGCCTTATCTCATGATGGTCATCTACGGGCCAGGAATATTCACGAATGTCTTTGTCTAGTAGGACTCTTCTAGATTTATATGTTTACATACAACGCCACCCAGGACACCTGCATGACCTGATTCTACAGATGTATCGGCGCAATGCGTAATCAAGAGAGTAAGACAAAGGTTATTCTAGAGACATCAGAAGTCAACAACCGCAAGAAAGTTCCTTCAGGTAGAGAAATGCATAATATTATGAGAGCTCTAACTCGTCTAAGGGGCAAAACCCAGAGACTAACAGCGGGTTTTATCTCCCCTGAAACAGATCAAACTCGTTACCCAGGCCTCAAAGGGTACCAGCCGCTCGTGATCAAAGACTAGAGCGACCAGAGAAATGTTTCTCTGGTCAAACGAGCCACCGGTGCGTTGATGTAACGTTACGCTACGCTGACCGTTGAAGAATTTAGTACTGAAAGCCAGCCAAAAGTAAACAAACGCGGGTGGGGTTTGAACAGGTGAAAAATGAAAGAAAAGAAGAATACAAATGTCTAGGAAAACAAAACATTAAAAGAGTTAATAACATATGGAACGAAATGGTAAAATAAATTATCGTTCACGTGACAAGGACGGACGCTAGCAGTATAGGAATTGGTGCAACTCTCTTGCAGAAATCAAAAGCCCTGCCGGAGGAACTGTTACCAGTCGCCTACGCCAGTAGGAAGCTGAATGCAGCTGAGTTGAACTACTCGACCATAGAGAAAGAATGTTTGGCTCTAACTTGGTCCATCGACAAATTTTCACCTTACCTGTATGGGACACACTTCATTGTCCAAAGCGATCATCAGCCTTTAACATTCTTGGCTGCATCTAAAAAGTTAAATTCGAGATTGTTAAGGTGGAGTCTGCTTCTGGCGCCTTATTCCTTTACCGTGAATTACATTCCGGGAAGAGACAATGTAGGAGCTGCTTTTTTAAGTCGACACCCTATTACTAAGGAAGGACAGACCCAAAAGGATTAACTACAGCCGGGGTTTACACGTCAGCTATGACAGGTCACAGCTAGGAAAGGATGGGGCTATGTCGTGAAACGAGTTGTGTAAACCCACTACTTTGTTAAATCCCTATGTCGAGAGCCCAACCAATCAACGAGCACCGTTCACCAGTCGCTGAGCCAGAATAAATTACAAGAAGCTACGCGAGGAAAAACTTAAGCCCTGTTTTTTCGGACGTGGGTCGCGGCCATCTTGTTCACGCAATATGGCGGAAAAAAACGGAATAAAATTAGCCTGTACGAGGCATGAGACCAAACTGCAGACAGCCAATCAGCTTGCCCCGCCAGGAACCAACCAAACGCTTTCTTTAAGCTGTAGAAGTTACTTCACCTGCCTATATAATCGGGCGGATTTTATGCATAATCACACATCACCGACACGAAGCCAGAGATACCGACCGACTGAAGAGGAGAAGCTGTCAACCTTGATTTATTGTTTGCCTGAGTGCATTGACCTGTAGCCTGCTTCACTAAGTCGAGTCACTGGCCTGTTTAAATCTTAGAGGGTAAATATATTTACGATAACCTTGTAGGAAAATATGCATTCAGCAGATAATATAATGTTGGTATTTGTTGTGTGTCATTTATACTACCTACACCTGTATATATTTAATATATTTTGGTTCACTATGAATGTATCAGGTTACTGATTGTATCTTGGGGCATTAGGTATAATGATTGTATTTCCTGATATGATTGATGAAGACGAAGACTAATAGGACTCACGCTTCAACCTACTGTCTCCTATAACGTCAATCTATTATCTCAGACCAACTGAAAATATAACCAAAACAGTCCTTGTTAGGACTCAACCTATTGTCTCTTATAACTTCAATCTATTATCTCAGACCAACTGAAATATAACCAAAACAGTCCTTGTTAGGACTCCATCTATTATCTCATATAACTCAATCTATTGTCTCACATACTTCAGTCTATTCAGATTACTCCCACCTGAAATATAACCAAACAGTCCTCTTCTCATATACTCCTATCATAAGAACATAACAATATTGTTAGGATATATGTTACCAGCTAGTATAGCACTTGTCAGAGAGGGCCTGGTATATTATAGGGGGAAGGAAATGGTTGTATCACACCTAGGTGTGCATATTATTGGATGTATTCATGTATTGAATTTATATTATGGGATGTATTCATGTATTGAATATATTCATGTATTGAATTTATATTATTGGATGTATTCATGTATTGAATTTATATTATTGAATGTATCCATGTATTAGTTTATCAGAAAGAATGTTTTGCAAGTAGACACCTGTCTTGTCTCGCTATTGCTAAATCATACTGAGCCATGTTGTGATTCATCCTTCATGCAGACACCTGAGACACGCTCATTTCACCCACACTAGAAATAGGTGGGCTTGAGGACAGAAATTAGCCGCTATTTTTTCTTGTTACAGGTTTTATTCGTGTCATCCAGCCTGAGGACGTATGTCGAGTCAATCCAGCTGCCTGAAACTTCGCAGGAGCACAGAGATTGTACCTGAGCTACATCTTTAATCCCCTTCAGTCTTGGGTGGGCTAAAGGAACGATCCACAGCAGGTGGTGTGTCAATCAAACTAAGGAGAACAGAACGTTTTGAGAGATGAGTACACATTAGTACCATTTCCGTCGGCAATTGTGAGCAAATTAACTGTCAGTGACGAAAAAGAGATTTAGCGTAGAAAGAGACAAGATTAACAGCATAGCTGATAAATGTTATATACTTAATTAACAGCACAGCGGATACATGTACTATAATTGAATAACAGCACAGCTGATAATTTTTGTTCCTATAATTGGAAAACTTGTTGTAATATATTTACATATCTATATAAATATAAATATTTGTAAACCATATGTAAACTTACAAATCCATTACATTCCATTTTTCAACATTCACCCTTCAGCACAAGAGTAGATAGTGTATATACTAAATAAATAATAAGGAAATTGTATTTGAAAGACTTGTCAATTTTTTTATAATTGTTAAGTAAAATCTGTTTCCTTGTCTTAATATCACAGTTAGTTACACAGCGGAGGTGGCAATTTATGTCGGTCTCCTCTCTACTAATTTTTCGACATCAGATCATTCACAGCCGTAACTAATTTGTGATACCAGTAGTTCTCTCAGACACTGGGACTTCACCATTTTCTGCAGAAATTCTATTTCTGTAATTGTCAGTACTATACTGATCCTAGAGCCAATTAAAACCTCTTGCCACAGTACGTCTCAATGAACGTTACGGAACCACTGGCAGTGCCCGGGATAGACTTCGGAGTGGCCAACCACGAGTTACTACCCCTGCGCAAGATTGTCATATTGTGCTGAGTCAGCTAAGGAATCGTTCTCTCCCGGCAAGTCAAACAGCAAGAGCAATAGTGGGTAGACGTGGGAAAGTCTCTCGAATGACAGTCATACGACGACTCAGAGATACAGGCCTTACTGCAAGACGACCTTATGTTGGGCCAAACTTGACTCACAGACATCGTCAGCAGCGCCTGCAATGGGCAGAGCAACATGTCAGATGGACTAGACTGCAGTGGAATGCTGTCCTATTCACAGACGAGAGCAGATTCAACATATCCTTTGCTGATGGACGTATGCGGATTTGGCGACGGTGTGGAGAGCGCTTTGCAGATTGCTGTGTTCGTCAGCACAACCGATTTGGAGGTGGCAGTATTCACATTTGGTGAGGATTCAGTTTTCACCATCGCTTGCCTCTTCACGTCTTCCGTAGAAATGTTAATGCTGTGACATATCGAGATGAGGTTCTGGATGCATTGGTTGCTCCTGCGTTCACAAATTATCCAGACTTGCAGCTCCTCCAGCAGGATAACGCACGTGCGCACACCGCATGCATTACGCAGCAATATCTACAGCAGCAGAACATTGTGACGATTGATTGGCCTGCCCTATTACCAGACATGTCCCCTATAGAACATTTGTTGGGCGAGCTTGGACGCAGAGTCTACAGGCAAGGTTCTCCAGCTAATCTGCAACAGCTCGAAGCTGCTCTAACACGTGAATGGGACTTGATTCCCCGGAATTTCCTTCAGAGACTTGTGCGTTCCATGCGGAGCCGCTGCCAAGCTTGTTTGCAAGCACACGGTGGACATACCAGATACTGAGGATAGTGTGAATGAATTTTTTTATTGGTTGCATTTTTGGTTTTCTCCCTTGCCTGCACAGAATGCAATGAATTTCATAACAATCAAATGTACAAATTAATGACCAGCATGGATTCATAGGAAAATGAATAAAGATTCCAAATATGTAAACTTGTAAACACTTATATTTACATTTCACACTCTGTTCCTGGATTATACAGGTGGTGTTTTTAATGTGCTTCAGTATATATTTTACTATGTTTATTTGTTCATTAGCTCTCCTCAAGCATTTTTGACACCACTACGAGGTAGTCCTTGTTCTGAAATAACCAAGGTAAAAGAAACAAAGATGGACAGAAAAACACATGGAGAAGATAACTAAAGACAGAAATGAGCATGATAAAGAAGACATTAACAGACCTGGAGCTATTGGCAGGTGCTCGTAGGATTTGGCGTGCATTTGTTGTAGGATTTGGCGTGCATTTGTTCAAGGCTTTTGTTCCGCGGGCAGCTGAAGTGACAGCAGAAGAAGCATTATCTCCTCCAGGGGTTTTAGTCTTATTGTTTTGGTTAATGTCCAGTACTCACATCCATATATTAACATTGGTTCTATACACTGCTTTAGAACCTTGTTGCTTGTGTTCAGTGACAATAAGCGATGTCCTTTGTTACAATTAGATCGGAAGGAGAAAAATAACAGGAACAGTTTTACCAAGACACAGGAAATAAATAGAGATCACGTTGTGATCAGGGAGTCTTCTTCAGGTACAGAATATGACAACTGGTCTACAAAGAGAAACTAACAATGAACTAGAACATTTAAAAAACATAAACAACACAAAACAAAAACAAACGAAAGAAAGAACGCAGGATATACTGCCCACAGTGTTATCGTAATTAACGCTTTGAATAAACAATAGTGCGCGTGATAATAGTGACGTGTCATAATTCAGTAGTTACATTTTACAGTGATCATCTTTGCTACCCGTGTACTGTGCCATCATTTTTATTTTATCCGCACAGTATTTTTCTCTACGCCTTCATCATTCTATGCTATTATCTCCACTTCGCCAATCCCACACGGTTGACCTGAGTGTTTGACCTCTTTGTTTTTCTTTGTGACTGTCGATGTTTAGCAAGTAGGGCACAACAGCCATGTTGACTTGTTTGATTAATCGTCAGCATCAGATGGATAAAAGTCTACATTTAGTGAGATCCTTATTGTAAAGCAAGACGGACGACTGATAGATAAATAGAGATCGTCTTTGTACAAGCTGGCATATGGCGACTAAAACTAACGTGTATATGGGAATACAGATAACAAAAGTTTGATTCGCGGATATGGCTTGCAGAAAATTGCCACAAAGCAATGTTGCCTCGGGTCTTCCTATTTGGACAACAGATTGCATTTTAAGATAATGTTTTGATTTTGCTAGCATGACTTGTGCAATGTCTAGACATATTTCCAGGCCAAATTGTTTGGTAAACAGAGATGTAGTATAACAATCTTGATATTGGAGCGCGTGGAATAATGTAACACTTTCAATGACTGGGATGTAATACACAACTATGAGAGAATCGCATCTTGAAAGAAATTATCAGTAATAATCTAGGGCAGGTCGGTGACATAATGAGTTTGAAAATAACATGTGAGAGGCAATATCTTAGATTGTCAAGTACTAATGTTCACATAAGGGTGGAGAAATCCGTACCAAAAATCACATGCCTTGCTTATGGTTGGTTTGATACTGGAATGCTAAACTAAACTACTTCTGATTTGACCTTTTACCAGCGGAATCTTGTTGGAAGCAATGTGTGAGGGAACAAAAAATCCACTTATAACCTAGAACATTGTAAGATTTTAGAACAAGGAGAAAATCATAGACAGCCAGGAACGCGTAATATTTAGAACCGCAGTATTGGATATGCCTTAGGACTGGAAGTGAAACCTAACACTAGAAAAGGAGTAACTCTATAGAGTTATCACTTTACGCCCCAAGTTCTAGGATTCTACTTCAAGTGCATCGAGTTAGACATCTAACCCACCAGAAGGTCTACAGCATCTTAAACAGTTGTCCGACATATTACGGCCGTTTTCTGTGCATCAGGTCAGGACATAATTTTTAACCCAATCTATTGGGGTAAGTTGTAACATGTATATTTTATCATTTTAGATTTGCATTTGACATGTATTAATTGCTTGTGGGTGTACAGTTGCACATGGGGTTTTCAATCCCATCCCTTAAAATAACTTGCCACATAAACCACTGCTGAAAAAGCTTGTGACTGATTCGTGCGGTTTCCTTACAAGGAATTAATTGCAGAAGTAGCCCCAGGCTCCGTTAGGAGCAGGGAGTGGATGGTGATATCATGATGTATATATTCATTAAGCTAGTATTTTAATAACTTTTATATGTATATTTACGTATTTTTAGAATGTTTCATTTATCGTTTTTCGCTGTACAAAAACACAGTTCATTTGACTTGATGGGTTCAGATTTAATACTCAGGAATATTGGACAAAATTCTGAGGAAGATGAAATGGTGGACAGACGCAGAGGTCGGCTGATGTTTGTATCAGGAGACCCGATACTTAGAAGAGATATTTTGTCTCCTTTTAGTTTTTGGTACCAGTTTCCTGAAGTCAACGCTAGACACCGACAACAGACGAGTCTTACGGACACGTGGCGAAGCATACTAAGTAGTTTCTCCGGCCTTGCTGCAAGGGACGTGCGGCTTCGAAAACATTCGATTCCTAAAGTGACGGAACATTCCACAATTTACAGGAAACCAGCAGTGCAGGAACCAGACATCAACTGACCCCCACCCCGTCAGCTACATAGAGCACTAACACTACAAATGGACAATTTTGTTCTCTCATTCACCAACAACTAAATTCTTAAGGTGAAGACAAATCGAATTCTTTAGTTTTGATAAAACACCGGTATTTATTTTATCTTTTTAACCAATAATTTATTACTAAACTTGTTTATATGTAAATATAAGTCTAGAGTTGAATTAATCACTATTGAGTGAATTTTATGTCTACACCCGTGTGGTGGATTTGGTGTTATTCTATAAATATTATTAATTTTAATTCTATCTGGTGTGAGGTCAGCTATGCAAGCCCCTGAGGTTTATTAAATTCATATAAGTTTACAGGGACCCTGTCTGCTTCCACCAATGACCTCACCCGATTATATATCTTCCCCTACTGAAGTGTAATGGTGTGTGTATGTTGTCTAGCAAGTGTCTAGGGTATATGCAATGTGATGAGGTGTAGGAACAGGACAACAACTACACCTATTACTAATAAACAATGATTAAACAAGTCACTGGTTAAGTTTTCAATTTAACAAATTTTTTACAATTTATTTTACTGTATCTTTGTTATTCTTTTAGACACAGGAATAATCAGCTCAAAATGATAATATAAATATTTACAGCAATTAATTCACAAATATCATTGAGTCTGTGTTTTCCCACACTTATTTATATGAGTAAATCTAGAAAAGTGTAAAGTATTCCTTGCTCCTAGAAAAGGGTACAGGTTATTCGAACGTTTGGATTCATCACTGTCTGACACAATATATTTTGGGAAATTGAGAGTTGGATTGTTTGCGATATCAAATACCCCAGACACGATTGCTTATCTGGGATTTTTGGTAACAGGCTGACTGAAGTATACTATGTCAGCTTCCACTGCCAAGTCACGCTTCTGCTTCTTGTAATATATTTATGTGCAGGCACTCAGTAGATATGGCCTCACTGCAGAACTTATGGTCAGGTATTTGATCACCTGGGCTCCCTTTCAAACGTACAAGAAACCCGCATCAAAAAAATTTACACACTAAACAGTTGAATATTGCGATATATGGCAACAATCCAGATCGCTGCTATTGCAGAATAGCAAACAAGAATGTACTCCTTTCTTGTCTTAAAACAACTTTAGTGACTGAATTCTTTTTAACAAGTGGCCCCGAATACCAACTACTAATTGCTTTTATTCAATCGTTAGTATATTACACCACAGCCAATCAGGGACCGTTTGGCTTCTAACGTTATTTTTTCAAAACTGACCTCAAATATTCAAAATTAGGACTCCTTCCCCTCTACCCCCACTACGGGCAAACTGAGAAAGATTTTCAAGTCCGTTCGTCTACCTGTCTTCTGTCCAACTTCTTTATTTCTTAATAGTTTTAAATTCTGATACATACTTATTGATCCTGTTGTTATCTATCGCACAGTCATTACATTATTTTATTCTTGTATTTATTTCTAATGCCTAGTGTCGTTTTATTTCTACAATGCTTCAAAAAAAATATTTCCTATCTCTCCTATTCAAATTTGTAAACACGACTAGTGACACTCCTAGTCCGATACTCCGTCTCATCCCCCCATTCAGTACTGCATATTCAAAAAATCTCACGTTAACCTTAATTTTTTTCCTTTTATTTTTAACTATCGCTCTCATGCAGGACGCAGCAGATCCTTGTAGTACGTTACCAAATTTTTAACAACACGTTTGTAGAATCACTACTTTAGCACTACTTCTAGCTAGAAATGCGACTTGTGTGTGTGTTTATATCGGCTGACGAGTCTAACAGCGTGAATATGTGCCACTAACGCGTGTCGAGAAAAAGGGGGGTCTGCAACTCGTGACGTCGCGTTTCTGCCATGCTACGACATTTATCTCTCAATTTTATGCCTTCGTGTATTCGTTTTTACACGTTTCCTTCTCTCTCTCTCTTGCTTTGAAGGCTAGGCTTGAACTGTGACGTTAGTTTCATGCAAGCGGTACTAAAATCTAGTGGCTTTGCTAGCGAGATAATTAACCAGCATTTCTACAGCATACATTGGATTCCCGACTGGCATAGTAGAAGCTGTTAGTCATTAACACACGGGCTGTTTTATTTACTAGCATTTTGGGAGTACAATTCTATGGAAATTAGCGTTTGTCTCACAGATATTACTACAACCCGTATGACATTTTTTTAAATAGAGCTATCCATATAGAGCTATAACATTAATATTTTTGCTGAATTATCTTAATCTGGGGCTTATTAAAAACGAGACAAAACAGTTTCTCACAGAAGTGAACGGAGAATTCTAAGGTTCTAGCAACTTAGATGACTCAGTTGTTATCCTTCCCATTCTAGAAATTCCTGTGAGACTCCCTGAAATAGAAGCATACTTCTTCTATTTATGTATCTGCCAAGAGTAACTTGAAGCAAATTTTCATACCTTTGAATACCCTCATCTTTGTATTCAATATTGGGCCATTGTTGGACCACTACTACAAAGCAGTTGAGACAACGCCTGCGACAATAACAAAAGCTCTGATCGTGTGAGGGTTAGATGATGTGGCTAAGTGTCAGTGACGTGCGTTTTTATTTTCTGTCAAGTTGCTGTCATTAAGTGGTTGAGCCTGCTCTTGTTTTCATGTTGGGCATGCTCTTTTTTCATGTTATCTCCCCACCCCCTTTCAGTCAGTTCATCCACTCTGCATTTGCTACGCTTACCTTGGCCTAACCTCGCCTCTAATTCTCTCTAACCTCGCCTCTAATTCTCTCTAATCCCAAAGTTTATCTTATGACTCTTGAACAGTGGCTGGTAATTGGGCAATCGTGCTCTACCGATAGATCACATGAGATGACTGGGTAGATCTTTATGCGACGGAGGAGAAAGAAATAAATAATTGTTAAGCTAGAGAAATGTCATACAACCCCTCCTCATACTGGCATTTATAAGCACAGTGGTTCTATGACTAAAGGTACTTTCTTTCCCCAGAGTTCACCCAATAAAACAAGTCCCCAGCAAGCTTATTAAATTTCCTTTTATTCGTGAGCTACTTACGATATCAAAGCGATGTTTTGTTTGAAGTGAAGTAAACATTCTGTCAAATATCGGTTGTTTTGAATTGTTCGCCGCTGTGTCCTTGACATTGTAGGCAGCAGATGATCCGACAGATACTAAAGTTACACACAGGCTGTACATATTCCAAACTAACCTGAAACCTGAAAACATATTTTATCAACGTAGATCTGTAGAGAACGTCCGATTGGCAGAGTGGTTAGAGCGCTGGTGTCTCGCGGCGAAGGTGCCAGGTTCGAATCACGGTACACACACGCCTCAGTCTACCTAGCTGTAAATGGGTACCCGACTCTTCTCTTCGACTTAGGAAAGGAAAAGGCAGCGAAGAAGGAAACTGGCCATCCCACCTCTCGATGCGGGACCTAGTAGGGTGAAGTCTCTAACATTTCACTCCCATACGGCAGTATCTGCTATGGGACTACCTTTATCTTTTTTAGATCTTTAAAGATCTCAGAATTTCTAAAGTGGATCCTTACACACCCTGCGTTGCCCACCGCTGGTTTAGAATATATGTCCACCTAATTAATCTAATGATAGGGGTTACTTCAGCTAAAAGTGATAGTCAACTCTAATCTATCTTTTCAGTCCGGCGGAAAGGCCCATTTTCAGCATCTGTTTGTTCTGTTCTCTCTATTGTCGTTTGACGTTGTAACTTCAAAAGTACGATGTTCGTTCCTACTGGTTCTCTCTGCGTCTACATGGTGACGGATCTTGCCGGCACACACAGAGAATCCCCGTCCAGATGTTCGTTAACAGGATTATTTGCAAGTCCAGAATAATCCAAACCAGATGCTAGCAGAGGCAGAATTACGCCATTAAAGACGCTACTGCCCCGGTATGAGTATACTGTAAAAGCAACCAGTTAGTTTGACGCTCATAATTGATACATTCTTTAGAAAGCCAGGTATCAGTATGTGCTTATAAATTTTAGTAGAAGCTAAACGATTTCCCATACAGAGGGAACGAATTTTTTTAAAATCCCAACAAATACACTACCAACTAAACGTTAGCATGTATTTATTTCTCCATTGAAGAGTGAGTGACTGACGACAGCTTATGGAAAATAAATTGACGAGACATTAAAAATATGTGAAAAACAAAATAAAACGGTTAGGGGGCCTGAAAAGACAGGACTTGTTACATGTTAGATATTTACCACACCCTTCCTCACACAGTTGACAAATCAGTCAGTTATCCAAGTGTGATGGGTCTGTACTCTGAGACTAAATGTCAACTGGTAGGAATGTAGGTTAAAATCACAGTAACAATAATAAAACCGAAGAGATAACTGTATAAGAGATGTCACAGAAGTATATTACATGACAAAGTACACCCTCTAAATCAAAGACCGACATTGTAGGACGTGACGCAATTTGTTTGAACGCTTTAGTCATTCAAGATAAAATTCCTACACCTGATGTCTTTCAGATGTCAATGAGACAAGCGTTTCCTGTGATATCAACAAAGACAGTGAACATCTAATGCATAGAGGTATATCTGTAGTCATCCTTACATGACCACCAGCTGTGCACAATGCTATAGTATTTAGATTCGGATGTGAACCTCTGTCTGAGACGCTAATTACACCCTCATAGACTCTTGAAATCACCTACACACTTCCGGGGATTCTCCCTGTGGTGAAACATGTTGTGAATGTGGCAGTCAGTCTTGTTATGTTTATTCTCTCAAGCGTTACTAGCTATCGCCAGAGATGTTATTTCTTGAAAGGATTATTTTCCCAGGTTCTTTGACAACTCATCGTAGGTCATACCAATCAATTGCACTGGTACATGAGTAAATCCAAACGTACAGAGTGAAATAATGTCCGTTGTCTTCAATCAAAAGTTTATTGAACGATTAACAGAATATGTCCAAGTGGACGCAACAAGTTAATTCTGTTATATACAAAATGTTTCAATCTGGTTACCAAATACCAGCAAGTTTCATCCTTAGGTAAATCTTTACTCCTTGATAAAATACATCAGCTTCAATATATCTCTTTTCAGATATTTCTTGAAGATATTTATAAACTTCTGCTGGTTCTTCGATTAAAAGCTTCATCGTAGAAAGTTGAATTAATGATAACTAAATTACTATCGAGAGGTACCAACCTGTTTTATAAGTACTTGATATAACTGTATAATCACACACGCACACGAGGAGGTCTCATAACTGTTCAAGACCGAATGATCTGGATATCTTCTCTGCACTCCTATTAATCATCATGGAACTCTTTCTCATTGGTTATTCCCTTCTTCCGACTAGCATTATAATTTATTTGATTGGCGTTGGTGTCGTAGTATCGTTTAACTACTTAACATAATTATGTACATATCAAGTAGGTGACGTCAATGGTTACTAAGTTACTCCCGCCGTTTTGTTTGCACACGGTTTCAATAGCGTAGGTAAATCTACTTATCATAATTATGTACATACTAATTAGAACTACGTCATCTCGTAGCTAGGTTACTTTACAAATGTTCCTAAAGGGAGATAATTAAAAATGCCTCATATTTCTTTAGTAGTTACAATGAGTGACCTTTTCTTTTGATCATTATTTCTAATGCTAACGTGATAACTATCGTTAGCGTAGACCACCCGGTCACATGAACCCAGCACTGCTACTAAATTTGGAGGAGTCATTTGAGCCCCAGACGTAACCCTGGCTTTTACCTGGTTGGCTGGATGCAGGAGGATCTCACTATGGATCCCATAATTGGCATGGGGAATAGCAAAGTGGTTCTGTGTAGGACGTAACGATTCCTTGGGAGAGCCCAGAACCAGAGCACAAGTGGAGCAGGGTGTGGCAGATTATGTAATAGATTCCATATTATCTATTTCTTTATCTACACTTCTCTTTTGCCATACTTTAAACTTCATTCTTTTGCTAACTTAAAACATCCCATGTTCTGAGATCTGTTTCTCTTTGCCTAATTTAGCACGGATTGTGTTGCGGTTGGTTATTTCTTTGGTGTTGTTCACGAGCAGACTATTAGCTACGTTGATCTGTAATTATTCTTAACACCAGCGATTTAAACTCGTGGGATAAGATCAGATAGCGATCAGAGCAGACCAAGGTGAGAGCAATTTCTATTACCTCCCTTGAAACCCGCTCACTAGAGCAGGTAATTAAACACGGCGTATTGCCAGATCAAAGACGGGCTCGCTATTTTTCGTTTTATGACCACATCTGCAGATGGCAAATAGTGTGATTTTTCGATAGAAAGAAATCTCGCACGGTCTGGTCAATCATTGTTACGCAGGATCTAATAGAGACTGTTCGCTCGGTGCTCGGGTCTGCAGTGGTAACAAGGTGTTGATTTCTTTCATGTCTAGTAGTTGAGCAGAGATTTTTCCCGTAGGTGCCAACATCTGGCAGAGTCTGTTTCGGTCAATAGTGTAATAGCTTCTTTGATTTCAGATATATATATATATATATATATATATATATAGTTATATATATATATATATATATATATATATATATATATATATATATATATATATATATATATATATATATATATATATATATATATACTAGACGATTCTAAATAAAATTCACTCAGTACTCCTCAGCTTTTAAAGACATCTAGCGGCGATTTCTAGAATCCCCTGCTTTTAGGATAGTTTCTTAGTTTATCGTTGGAGATAGTCGAGTAGAAGTTTGTGTGAAGGTAAATACTATACTAGTGGTTTTGGGTGATTTTAGGGATGTCGTCGATTATATTTGGCTAGATTTTGTGCAGAACGATTTACTAGATAGGTACGTCATATTATGTCTCTAGATTGTACTGTGTTACAGTGGCTAGCAAAATAAATAGTAATTCTAGTTAAACTTTCCAGCTATGAAATAAATTTAAGTAACTGCTAATAACCAGTCAGAGAATATTTTAACCAACTAAGTAAATTGCACTGATTCATCATGAGTATTGACGAAATATATATTTATTTCTAATTCATGATGACTGATTTTTTTTAAATGACTAGAATTTATTTCACGGAAGTTTTAAACGATGAGACAAGCTCTAAGCTTATAGTTTCTAATTTAAGTTAATAACCGAAGTGGATAAATATATTATATTTTACGCGAGGTAGGATAGGATTGAGAATAATACTATATATTGGTTAAGGATTTTGTATGTTTTTCTCGTTATACAGTATTTGGGTCATACCCTAAAACTTACCAGCGGCTTCAATGTATAACTTAGAATAACCATAAGAAAGAACATTTTGTACTTAAATACGTGGGTCTTCAAAGTAAACCTGTCCTGGCATTGTGTTTGCATCCAGAAAGAGACAGAGTACCAACCTAAAGGACATTAAGACTAAATGCGGTAACTGGGCCTATCGAGCCAGATTATATTTTCTTTCCAAAATCTCATTTACATGCAGCCTATGTGGCAGAAAAATTACAAACATTAACATTTCCGACGGTTAATCATTTGTGGTGTGACCACGAATTTTATACTGAGAGAAGTTGCCGATCTGACATTTCCTAAGTACTGGAAAACTCAAGATTCTGACACTGTGAGCTCTGTGACATATATTACCTGAACTGATTTGAAGTGACATAAACAGTAATCCAGAAAAAATATAGTTGTAAAGAGAACGCTCCCCGGAAAATTGGGATTTAACCTGTATCTGTAGAGCTGGGATTCTTTTTGCCAAAAGCACACTGGATGTGCTGTAGGTGTATGTCCTTAAGATTGTTCCAGAAGGTGAAAATCAAGTTGTAGGTAAGAACGAATGTTAGTGGCCACTGTTGTATGGATAGAAAGAAAGCAGGAATGAGTGGTTCTTTGATCGTAAAAATTCATAAATACCCACTTTTTAATACTTTGATGATACATAGTTTTGCTAATATTGTTTCCCTTTTTCAGAATAGATTAACGTATAAATCTGTTCTTTACTGTAGAGGGAAATCCTAGACCATAGCGTATAAACCTTTGACTCTTGTGAGGGTTAATAACTTTCTTCATAACGGGATCTTGTCTCAACAGAGGGAGGGAGGATTACACCTATGGGTCTAACTCTTTACTTAATTCATTAACTTTATGTTTACTTGTATTTGATTTGATAGCCATATTATTGCTGTTGTAAAGTTTCTTTACGATAAATAAAACTTACATAAACTTTATTTACGTGTGTCGGTCAGCTTGTCCCAAAAAAAGATTCCCAATCCATTGATGTAGTTTTCACGTCTGTGCGTCTAACTGTCGTCGCTTATGTGTGTGTGTGTATGTGAGTGGTGATATATATTAATATATATTCTAGTAGACTGTCTGACAAACTAAGTTCTGAGGTAGAGATAGGCTGAAGGAGAGAAGTTTCTCGATTTCAGGGACAGACTCCAACTAGTTTCACCCATCTCACTCGTGAAAATCTATTTTCGTTACATTACCTCTCAATGAGCTATCACCTGTTCTAATCTATTCAAAAGGGACCAAGCTATGTCTTAATTCCCCTATCAAAAATCTTTGACACAGTGAGTGGATGATTATGACACCTTGGAGTACATATTTATTATATTAACATGTTAATAATTTCATATGTATATTTAAACATGCTTAAATCAGGCAAAAGTCGTTTTCCGCTGTCCAGCCACATTTTGTTTCCATCAGATTACCTGAATTAACGATGATTTTTCATCCTATCCATCTATATCAACAAACACCTTTTATGGTGTCTGTTGAGCGTCAGCGTTTATCACCTTAACCGGGAATTTGGTGCATCACACAGCTCCAGTTTTGCTATCAACAGTGGCCCACTTTTGGCACACGCATTCGACACGCGCCAGGATCCAGTCTAGCGAGCCGGACTCCTTACCCATTGAGAGATTGAGAATAGGTTGAGGTTGTTAGGTCCGAACGACGTCTAATCATTCGCTTTACGGGACAAAACTGCGATCAAGCGCAAAGTCAGATAAATAAAAAGAACATTGCACATTCAGGCAATTCGTAAAAGGCGGTTGAGGTTGGGCCAGGAAGCTTGCTGTTTTGGTGGGCCCATGTTTCCCAAGAAGCCAAAAATGAAATAACAGAAAGGAGAATAAAATATTCAGAAAACAAAGGAAGTAAAACGTCACAACAGAAGTCAAGATATTAAATATTTATATGTCACAAATTATTTTTGAAGAGTGCTTCTATTATTTCTAATCATGCTACCGCAGTTAATAATGTCCGGGTCAGAGAAATTGTAAATTTGGTCAGACTAGGGAAATTAAGAATTATCTAAACTGGAAACATGATGACTGGATTCACCAGGGCGACGATCAGCCAGAACAAAGTTTGAGATAAGACTTCTCTTCTCTATCTCTCAAAAGTATTATTCAGATCATTAAAATTTACTGGCACGATTAATTTATCACTGATTGTTTGTTTGTCTGGTAGTCAGATGTTTTCTGATCTCGAAGTTCGACTCGCTTCGTTCAAATTTGTGCACGTGCAGTGCTATCAGTTTCCTGAGAACAAACAAGGTAAGGAAGTATTTGGAGTCTCGTGACATGCCCGCGTGCTGAAGTGCAAGTTAGACTTTGTCACCCCACGTGATAAAATTAATTTGGACACAATAATAAAACAATTTATGCTGTTCCATGTCTGGTCAGTTTAAGAAACAAATTATACGGCCAGCGACATCGGAAATGCCGTTAAAGTTACGAAGATCTTTAGATCATGAGTGGAATCTTTAGGTTTTTGTGTTTCTGGCAGCACATCAAACATCTTATCTTCATCACCATATATTGTGCTTCTTATTGGGCATGGATCCATCACTGTAACTGGTCTCCTTGCAGAAAGTCTGCACCAAGTATTCGCATGCTTAAGGTTAAGGCGGGCGGCGTGATGCTGACCACATCACCCCTAGTGTGCCGATGGTCAAGAAAATATGGGCCTAACACCATATTCCCAAGATGCCTCAATGGGCGTGTAACGGGATCCTTTACTTTTACCTTGCAGCAGTGGTTTCTGGGGCTAATTCTGTTACATGATGTTTGTCTGCCCCATGCAATTAAAAAAAAAAACCCTGACGTTAGTACGACATGTCTGAAGGTGAAGTAGATCTATTCTGTCTCTGGCTCTGAAGGGTCCCCGGGGAGCTGCAGGGGACAATACACATCTTACAGGCTTACCGTTCTTTAATGTATGTATGATTAACAAGTTACGGACAACCCGTTTTAGGCTACACACTTTGTTTAATGCACTAAAAATAGAATTTATACAATCCTGTTAACAGTGTTGTGTACGTCACCAAACGATGTGATCTTGTTCACTATTATGTGTTTAACGTCACCACCTTCTGTGATCTTCATATAGTTTTTCGGCTTTACGTTTTTGTAAGGCGGTGCAGGGATTGGTCACTCGATTGTCCTTCAAATTTTAAAAGTTCAAATTACCACAATTGAGAGTCGAGAGCAAAATTTCAGCTTCCTAGGTCATCTGAAACCTAATGAACCAAGGGATTAAAGATTTTAAACATCCGAAACAAACTCATATGAAACTGATTAAAAGTGTTAAAAAAACAGAAAGAAGCAGTGGCGTAATAATCAATACACAGTTAATTTAGGCGTGTCTACTAAAGCTCTTCAAACTGTTTCTAGAACCCTACTTACCCCATCTTCTCAATGAGAGCAAGAGAAAAGCCCAAGCCACTTACCTGTGACACAAACTAAACAATCAAGTTGAGCTCTCACACACGTGTTTTTTTTTTCCTCTCGGTTTTCATCGGTTTCTCCGTGTTTCCCAGAAAACACTAACTCACCTGTATGACAGGTGATGAGATGAATACATTCCTCTCTTAACCTTAGTAATAAGATGCTGTTGACATTAACTCCTCGGCATACAATAACTCCCTGTGTAGTACCCACGGGTCTCCGAGCAGACAGAACGAATACGACTACTGCACCTTCAGAGAGAACTAATCTAGGATTGTATGTGTAGGGCTGGCAACTTCATCATGTAAACCACATGGCTACAATAACTACCACTGCGACAGCTCATGAATGTTGGTGCAGGCTCCCAGCAAGGCGACCAGCTGCAGTGAAAGCTCCATGCCCCATAAGGAGATAGCCTATATCGATGACCGAGACTTAATCATTGTGGAGATTTAATCATTAACTCCGCCTAGGCCGGTCCCAAGCCCGGCTGAAAAAGGAGGGGGGCGGCCTGCATAGAGGCGGTAAGGAGGCAACCCTTCCACTATACAAAGGCACAACAGGCCAATCACCTGTTTGCCTTAAAATTTTGATTATGAGAAGAACAAGAGAGAAAACCGGACTGATTCTAAAGGCGACGAACTGGAACGGACTACGACTTATGGAACTTGGAACACAAGAAGTATAAATGGGAAAGAAGAGGAGCTGGTGGAAGAGATGAGGAAAGCAAAACTAGAAATCCTGGCTATAACGGAAACAAAGAAAAAAGGACAAGGAGTCATGGATCTCGATGGCAACACGCTGCTCTACAGTGGTGTACCCACATCTGAAAGAGCTAAATGGGGAGTGGGTTGCATTGTGGCCGAAAACCAAAAAAGATAGTATCAGGGGATGGAACTTTGTCTCGGAGCGCATTATGGTTGTAAAACTAAAAGAAGGAGACACCATAGTCAACCTGGTCATAGTGTATGGGCCAAATGATGATGAGAGAGCAGAGGTCAAGGAGGAATTCTTCGAGCTGCTTCAAAGGACAGTGGATGACTGCCTAGATGAAATTATCATGCTCGGAGATTTCAATGCCAGAGTTGGAAATGAACATGCTAGATGGGGTGGAGTTATCGGAAGATATGGAGAAGATACTCTCAATGACAATGTAAAGCGACTCCTTAGATTCTGCAGTGAGCAGAATCTGATCATTACAAACACAAAGTTCCCCCATAAGCGCATACATGCATACACTAGATGTGAACCAACAAAGAATGAGAAGTCAGTGATCGACTATGCCATTGTAAGGAGGAGCTCATTCAAATATGTCCAGGATGCTAGAGTCTGGAGGGGGCCAGAGATTGGAAGTGATCACTACCTGCTTACATTCAAAAGAACAACTGAAAGAGTTGCTCAGCCTATGAACTACCCAACATCATGCAAGAAACTAAGTAAACGAACGGGAGAAATGAGTATTAAGACCTACAAGCTGAGAGAGCCAGAAATTAAGACCAGATATCCGGGGCTTATTGCTGCAGCGGTGAGCAACACAGAACAACAACTTAATGACTTGGAAACCCTCTGGCTTAAATTCAAGGACATCAGAAAGACAGCCGCTGCAGAAGCATGTGGTGAAGTCCGTCATGGGAACAAGAGAAAGAGGACACCTTGGTGGACAGATGAAGTCAAAGAGAAAATAAGAAAGTAGAGAATGGCATGGGAACAATACTTAGGAGCTAAAAACACAACAGGACAAATGGAGAAATATAGAGAATATGTGACACTCAGAACAGAAGCAAAGAACAAGGTGCTGGCAGCAGAACAGAAGTCCTGGGAAGAATTTGGAGAAAAGCTAGAAAAAGATGCGCAAGAAAACCAGAAATTGTTCTATAAGACCCTAAAGAACATGAGGAAGGAAAAACAATGCCCTCTCAAATTTATAAAGGACAAGCAAGGCAAATTGCTTACTGCCCCGAAGGAAGTAACGGAAAGATGAACAGACTATTTCTCAGAACTCCTGGATGGTGAGCATGGTGAAGCATCAGAACTGATAACCACTAGCACAGAAGAGAAAACCAATGATGTTGAAGATGACATAAAGATGGAAGAACTGAAGGCAGCACTGGAGAAAGTCAAGATGGGCAAAGCAGCAGGGCATGATGGTATAACACCAGAAATGGTTAAGTACACGGGAGCATCAGGCGACCTATTACTCTTAAGGGTCCTACAGGCAGCGTGGTGCAACAAGACCATACCAAAGGACTGGGAGATTGCTATCGTAACACCAATTTTCAAAAAAGGGTGACAATCGACAATGTGGAAACCATAAAGGCATATCCCTTTTTAGTGTTCCTGGTAAAATCTACTCTAGAATCCTAGAGCAGAGACTCCGACGCCTAGCTGAGCCACAATTGGATGAGGCCCAGTGCGGATTCCGAGCTAACCGACAGCTGAGTGAAAAGGCCCTTGAGTATAAGAGTGAGATCCATCTTTGTTTCATAGATCTGGAAAAGGCGTTTGACAGGGTCCCCTGGAGCAAACTCTGGGACTGTTTGGCAAGGAAGAACATTCCAGCACCTCTGATTCATGCTTTACAGAGCTTCTACAAGTCTTGCAGAAATTATGTGAGGACAGCAAACTATAAGTCAGAAGAGTTCAGGACCACCACTGGTGTAAGACAAGGTGATATCCTGTCACCTTATTTTTTCTTACTCCTCATGGACGATGTCATCAAGGCATGTAAGGTAGAACAAGAAAGTATTCAGTGGGTAACTGGAAGATGAGACAGGTATGTATTTCAGAGCTGGCATTTGCTGATGATTTTGTCCTGATTGCTAAATCAATGGCCCATCTCCAATCCAACCTGCAAGTCTGGAAGGAAGAGCTGGAGAAGAGAGGGATGGTCATAAGCAGCTCTTAAACAAAATCCACGGTGATATCGCGAGAAGAAAGAAGACATCAGATTAAGCTGGGAGAATAGGTCCTGGAGCAGGTATCATTGTGGTGACTTAATCATTATGGTGACTTAATCATTGTGGTGACTTAATCATTGTGGTAACTTAATCATTGTGGTGACTTAAGTCCGACTCGAGTACGAGGATATTGATTCGAGTCAATAACACTGATAGAAAAGAAAGTACGAAAACAAGTCACACAGATTAACCACTGTATTTAGATCGTCAGATGGCGGATGTCTAACTGATATCCTAGGGACGAATAGGAAATGAAAAGATCAGTCTTGCACATGAAAACGTTCGTCCAACGATGATTCCCATTATCTCCCTTTTCAGGAGAGGGGAAAAAAAAGACCTGGAAGAAGTTACATTTTCCCAATTTAAACAGTACATGAACTTTGACCTGTCTGGCTTTCTGAACCCGGTTGAGGGTTGTAAAGGATAGGGCCAAGCTCCATACTAACGTGTCATAATAGGCTGCTAACGACGGTTGTGCGCGACCAGATATAACTAGATTTGTATGTCCAAATTGCTTATTACATCCCTTATTTTAATTTGTGTTTTTGTGCCATTTTTATATTCTACTTGTTTGGCACTAGATTTACTGTATCTTCTACGTTTTTTCTTCCAGAGCGTCTACTTTATTTTTCTAGACTTTTGTGTATATGTGTGAGTATGTATGTGTTTGTTTTTGTCAATCTATGACTCAATTAACCGACGTGCAGCAAATGCAGAGGATATATCCACTTTTTGATCATGCATATTGAATTATCTCCCTCAGCCAAGGTATATCTGTGCCAAGTTGTCAAGACAAAAATGTTACGGCTAATTCAGAATAGATTTTTACACGATTTTATTCGCATATCTAATCCCCGACACACATTTTGTGACTTCATTAAGGGAAGATTCTAAGTTATGTTAAGAATTTAATTTTAAGCATGGCAGCTGAGAAGTAAACAAGAAAAAAAAAATTAAAACCAGAACAGACGAGATCCTTAAGATAGATGCAGCAATTACGTCAAATATAGAAGTAGAAAAAATTCGTTGATTATTGAATGATATAGTAGCCTCCCCTAGTCATTACTGACTATGAGGATGATTGGCCCTTGGGCTGATAATCCTTAGCTATAATTTTTTTGTTTTCTGCCTGGTGTTCCAAGTGCCGTGTTCTTTTCTTATCTGCTTCTTTGCAAGAGCTTCATTTTTTATTCTCAGTCTGAGGGACAGCATCTCTACTTGAGGCGATAGAACTTCGTCGTCACAGGTTGCTGGATTTACATCCAGTGCTGTCATGTCTCTCTTGCTCATATATCGATTTAATCAAATAAGGCGTAGGCAAACTTAGTTTATTTTATTTTTCCATTTCATGAGATGAGAAAAAAAAATTCTGGTAACGAAAGTAAATTCAGCTTGATCAGAACCGGTAAAATTATCCTGGCAACAACTTGTAACTTTAACAAGGTAGCAACTTGTACGTTAATGCATCGTGATAAAGTTTACCTGTTAACTAGTCAGTTTAACTTGGTGATAAGAAGTAAATTTAGCCCGCTAATAAATGTTACATTTAGACTAGCTTCAGCTGGTAGTTTTAACTTGGCAACAACTGGGAAATTTAACCGGCAGCAACAGATTCATTAGGCCTAGCCACAATTTGAGAAACATTAACCAATCACGAATTGTCACCAAAAAAAAAAAAAAAAACTGGCAACAACTGGTACATTTCACGTGGCAACAAAATTGACATTCAACCTGGTAAGAAATTGTAAATTAATCTCAAACAGACTACGGTACACAAAAATAGAACTGTCTCTCTAAATTGACTTCCCACTTGCCCACAACCGTGAAGGTCAATCAAAATGTCTGATTCAAGAAGCCGTAAAAAATTGACAAATACGACCAATAAAAGAATTCGTCACGACCAACGTGTCACATTTATCGCTAGCTGTTGAAGAATGTAACAGCCAATGAAACCAACACTCTTTGCTTCAATATAAGGTGTTCCATTTTTTTTTAATTATAGGATTAGGATCTACCTGTCCCCAGGTGAGTACTAGAGGTTATCAGTTAATCAATCAATCAATCAATACTCTTTAGCTCCCTACGGAAGTCACTCAACAAACACATGTTTTTTTATTTTTTCTGTAGGATACGGCCAGTTTGACTATGTTTTTCTAAGATGGTTCGTATTCCAGACGGAGCTTTTTGTGTGTGTTCTGTTTAAAAGAAATGGAGCAGAGCAGAAAAACATCCGGTGAGCTTCATTTACCTCCTCTCATCAATCATCTCACCAGAGAGTCTAACCTGTTCAACCTAACTTTCGGTTATAACATGGGTATTCTGTTTAGCTGTATTCCATTCTCAGTTTTTTTTTTTCACATCGTGATGTTATTTACAATTGATTGTGCTTGGTGGTAGTTATATACGGCAGTATTTATTTTTTGTTGATTGTTTACAGCACTTTTTTATTTGGTTTTTTTTTTTTTTTGGTGTAAACTTTTCTTTCTTTTTAAGCTTTTGTTTTTCTTCAGTCCCACGCCAAAGTATTTATAGACCGTCTGCAATATTGCCTTGACCGAGCGTCGTGATGTCCTAAATGATGTAGGAAACGTCTACCAGGTCACATGCTGGGGTGATGCATGCTGTCACATTTATTAATCCTCAAAGATGCTTACTATCTTCTTACACCATAATTGACACATCCATTCCTGAGTAAACCAGTCAACACCGAAATTTAGTCCCAAACTGAACACTGTATTACGGAAATGTCATGAAACACAAACATTATATGAAATGCAAATATTCCAGGTAATAATTCATAATTCTTCCTTCAGAATTAAACAACAAGATCCAGCCATGACATCTAGCCATCTTCTCCCTCTACACACAACCTCCCAGTCAGAAACTAACCACTTCGCACCTTGCACTATTCTCCCGTGTTTTTACCCACAGTTTCGCACGAGGCAAACTCACGTACAACCAGACTGACCACTTTTCATTCGCACAACAACCCCTCTTACTTTAACATTTGCTTACACACACACACTGATCATCATCATCAGCGTAATCATCATCATCATCAATACAATATTCGCTTGATAATTGTATTACACTGATATCATCATCGTCATTATAACATATGCTCGATGTCTGTACTATACTGACATCATCGTCATCATGTGACATTTACCTCCTTCTCCAGAAGAAAACACAGTTTTCTCATAGAGTAAGGCAAATGTCTGGAACAATACAAGAGTGTATTAAATCTAGTTACAGGTAAATTAGCATAACATAATATCATCCAAAATTGTCTCATGAAAAATCCATCTATGAACATATTATAAGTTATAGACGGGATAAAGCATCCGCCAACTCATTGGATTTTCCCTCAAGAGATATTACAGAAAAGTCATATTGTTGTAGCAGTAGGTACCATCTTGTTAACTGGCTGTTTGGCGATTTTGCCGTCCTCATCTTGACCGCCGTATAGACAGCATTGGATGGACCAATAGTGACGCCAACGTAAGGATGCAATGAGCAAGATGAGAATTCGTCTCACTCGGAACTACATGAAAATCAAGAGAAACTCAGTGTGCACTAACGACCAGAATCCTGAATTCAAATGTTAAGTCAGTTTCCATGTATATTTCTGAAACATGAAGAATCTCATAATCAACTATAAAAAAACAACTGATTCCCTGCATTGATAGTCTTCAAAAATGAGAAAGACCAAAGTGGCATAACAAGGTCACTAATAAGGAACAAACGAGTAGGATCCGACAAGCATTAGCAGAAAAATTGCGAAGAAGATGACTCCACCGTTGGTGTAGACACACCCTGACGAAACTCGTCGTCGGCACCATGAGACAGTTACATCTCTGGAATACCAAAGATAACATAATCAGTGACTTATTCAAGTACATCTGGAGAAGTGGACACGCATTCAAAACCAAAGTGACAAAGAATACACGGAAAGACCTTGTGCTGATGACATTCGACAGTGGGGCATAGCCTATGTCTGCCGAAGGCGCATGCTCCACGGGATGTAGAATGGTATATCTGGTAAGACTTAAATCCCTCACAAGACTCACAGGACCTTGAGTAGAAACTGCATTAAGAGTTCTAGTGGTGACATCCCTTTATTCTCTTCTGTTCTTTAAAGTGAACTAGGCAATACAATTTGCCGTGTTAGAGAATGATTTTTGGCAAAACATCTGGTTTGTATTTCATTCTTTAATTGAAACCAATATCTCGCTGATTGAATGTGTTTAATATAAGAATTCTCAGCAAAATCGTACAAAGGTCGTAGAGATAAGTCAGCATGCTGCTGTTCTATAAACGATGTACAACGATCATCGGGATCTTTGTTTCTCTTAGCAGCATTATTATTAAGTAACAGTACCGGATCCTTATCCACCTGTTGATCCTCAGCCTTTTTCTGTGCCCTAGTAGTGACTGCGTTTGCTACAAGTGAGTGTTGCTGATTCGAGTCATTTATATCTTGTTGTGTGCAGTTCTGCCCTTTCGATAAATTGCTTATAAATAAATCAGCGACGGGAGAGTCGAGGACGCATGCTCGAACTTTACCTGATATTAAAGGGGTATCTATTTCGATAACCACTAGGGGGTAGTACTCTACTCTGCCTCCAAATGTAACGCATCAAATGTAACGGTAGTTATTCCTAGGACTTCCCTTTGGGCTGGATGGTGGTGTGTTAGTAGAGCTTGGACCTGATTTGTCACAAAATTTCGATGCGTGGCGCCAGGAACCACAGCTATGACACCCCCATTCAGAGCTATCTAACCTACGCTGAGGAAAACGCTTGGGCGGGGAATAACGCGGTCTGGAATCGTGGTTAAATGTCCTATCAAATCTCGACCTCCTGTCGTATTGTCTGTTCACATTATCAAATCGTGGTCTGCAATATGGTGCATTGTTTGCTTCCCTTGCAGAACATACTGGAAAATTCTCAGGTTCCACCTCCTTATGTACTGACCTCCCAGGATGGGCAGTCATATACTGCCTCCCTAGCTCTAGCATGGTGTCAAGATTCTTTGGGTCACGTTCTTGAAAGAACGCAACTAAGTTCGAACTACAGGCCGAGAGGACTTTATCTCTCAAAATGAGATCTTTGAGGCCTTCAAAATCTTTACTGATCCCAGATAGATCTATCCAGCGTGTAAATGCTAGTTTGATGTTAGCAATAAAGTCGCCAAAATCCTAATCTTTACTGGGTTTCTCGTTTTTAAAACGCATAGAATAACCATGTGAAGTAAGACGGTATTTGCGAAGCAATACTTCTTTTACCACATCATAGTTAAGCCGGTCATTTACAGGTTAAAAAAAAAGTTTGTAACGCCTGGCCCGTGAGCAGATCGCATAACATGGAACTCCATTGTTCTTTCTTTATCTTCAGTGATATCATCTTTCCTTCAAAGCTTTCTAAGTACACGTCGATCAAGTCGAAGGAGTCCGTAAAATTTGGTAACTTTAATTTATATGTATGGAATGGTTCCTTCCCCGAGGACTCTCTACCAGAGGACTCATGACTAGAAGCTTCCAATTCTAATTTCTTTAAAGCAATGGCCTTTTCCTTTTCAATTTCCATTTGTTTGGTAGCTGCCTAAACTTCCTTTTGTTTGGTAGTTTCCTCAACTTCCCTTTTTTTGGTAGTTGCCTCAAATTCCATTCTATTTAACAGTCTTTCGTCATATCTTTCTTTTCGTTCCTCGTCCTGTTTTCGCTTTATTTCTGTCTCTCTGAACTGTTCCATTGCCCATGTTTCCAGTTCGAGGCCTGTTTTGTCCAACTGTTTTCCTATATCAATAAAGTCTCTGAGATTTGCCATCTTGCCTTCGACTAATATTGAAGTTACCCAAACCAGAAAAAAAAACTATATTTATACAAGGTAAACTGCTCTGCAAACGGCAGTATGTATACGAATTACTAACTATATAGTGAAATATTCGATATTCATGACACAGAATGATACAGTTGATACATGAAGAAAACAGACGCTACAATAAGGACAACGAAAACTAGCAGGCAGGTGGTGGATAATAACGTACAGAAAAGAGGAGAAAAAAAATAAATAGAAAATATAGATTTATATACAAAACCGAACCTGACAGACGACCAACCACAATGGGAGTAAAAGAGAACTTATGTACAATGATAGTAAGAAAAATAACTGAAGAATACAACATGTAAACTGGACAAGGAAGAGGCTTTCTACGATTGCAATGCTTTCTACGAACTAAACCAACACAACTAACGTGTATTATGTTCAAAGAAATCACCCAGGGAGCTCCATATCACCCGATCCAACACAGATGTGGCCCCTTAAGGGATTAATTTTAACAAAATCCTAATAGATTAACTCAACATCAGTTCCTCTATAAAGAAGACTAAAAATTGAATCTAAAACATAATTTAAGCAAACACGTAAGTCACGCACAATAACAACAAGCAACAGATGAGGTAAAGACAAGAATGCCAACAGTGTGGTACGCACGAACAAGAGCAATGATAGCACAAAAATGACTTATCTGTTTAGCAGCCTGTCACTGTATGGTGTCTTGCTTAGTACGCGGTGTAGACTCCACTGTCTAGAAGTATTCATGCATAAGAGAGGTGGCAGTGAGCTGTACTGACGAGTCACCTTGCTGTAATGATGCCTTAGTTTTCAAATAATCAGTTCCACTGCACAGGATGCGGCAAGCGTCGTAGACTTTACCGTAAGGATGTCTTGAATCTTAAATGTTCCTTGATACTGCAAAAGATGCGACAAGCAGTGTAGACGTTCTTGAAGTATGAATGTTCCCTGATACTGCGCAAGATGCGGTAAGCAGCGTCGACTTTCCTGAATGAAGAATGTTCACTGATTCTTCACAAGATGCGGCAAGCAGCGTAGATTTTCTTAAATTAAGAATGTTGAAATATGTTGTACATATCACTGATGGTATTCCTGACGCTATGGCAAGAAGTATGTCAGTAAGGACCACAAACAAGACGATAACAATGGATATATAACCGTATGTAAGTCCTCGAAAACAGCGTGCAGCTGTGCAACTGGCCACATCTCAAGCGCTGATGAATGTTAACAAAGCGTATAAATTCTTGAAACAGAGTGTAGCTTCCTCCGTTCGACACAAACTCAAGCGTTGATAACCGACACTAGTGCCAATACATTCTGCTCTTACGTGCAAATGTCTTGAATATTACGTGTGGCGTGAAACCGGTAATTTAAATCGATAGTAGGCTGAACACGGCCTTGTCTTTGAAATTCAGTGTTGTGTGAACACACCAACATACATGAGCGAAACTCTCAGGAATATAAATAGATATTTCTAGACTGCAACCCTGGATTGTAAACTGGCTGAATACTTTTGACACGGCTGGCTAGCTTCTTCTGGCGGGTACAATTTCCCTCAAAGAGCCCCCAAATGACACATTGCTCCGGGTAAACCCATCAACACCGGTGTCTCTCATTTTACCCACAGTCTCGCGCGAGGTAAACTCACGTAAAACTAGACTGACCACTTTTCATTTGCACTTAACATACACACAGGCCTACGCAATTTACTGTTCACGCAAACAACCCCTCTTACTTTATCATTTGCTCACACACACACACACTGACTATAATCATCATCGGCGTAATCATCATCATCATCAATACAATATACGCTTGATAATTGTATTACACTGATATCATCATCATCATTACAACATATGCTCGATGTCTGTATTATACTGACATCATCACCATCATGTGACAACTGTAAATGATAATTTTCTCTGATATTTCATTTTAACTATCATTCTCACTAAACTTTAGACCTGGAAAATAAGTATATTTAACCATAAATAATTATTATATCTGGTATTGTACACAGTGGAATTTCATTTTTTACTGGATTTTCAACTATAAAAATAAATCACGGTAAACCTGCATTTACGCCATTGGTCAAAATGTCAGTCTAAATACTATATCATTGGTCGGAGGGCGAATGTGTAGGAAGGCAAGTGAAAATAACAACTATCGAAAAACAGGCTCATAAAACAGTGTATAAGCTAGTTCCAGACACATTACTTCCTGAATTCCCATAGCTGAGTTGACGTCGTGCGTACTGACTCACACTTGTAAGAAGCCACAGCATATAGCTGAGAAACCAAGCTAACTTGCTTTTGTGAACCGACTTGCTTAGTGATAAGCTTCAAGCCACACAGTCCTCGAAGAACTATTGTGCCTGAGTGTATGTCTATAAATGTATACATCGTTAAGCTTACAAAATATTTTAGTGTCATATAAACTGATGTAATATTCAAAGTTCAAGTTATGATTAACATAGATCTACATGTGTGTTCTGGAGCTGGGTTGGCCATGTCCTCAGAAGAGACCCCGATGCCATCACAAGAACAGCTATGCTATGGACCCCTGAAGGAAAACGAAAGAGAGGCAGACCAAAAACAACCTGGCGGAGGACTGTGGAGGCTGAGATGCAAAGAATGAACCAGAGTTGGGACACTGTACGAAGGATGGCTGCCGACCGAGCAAAGTGGAATCAATTTGTTGTTGCCCTACAAGACGCCACCAGGCGTAATGGCCACCGACTGCTTTGACGGTCGGCGGCTAAGGATCAAAGAAGAAGAAGAAGACATGTGTGTTATTTGCCTTAGTTCCTTCTACTAAAGTTGGTCTTCCACGAAAAAATAAAACTTACAATCCTCAACATCATTGGCTCAGCTAACAATTCCTTCTCAGGACTATGCAATGCTAGCAATAAAAGCTTACAGTTTTTTATAGGGCTTATGTTTCACAGCTGCTGCAGCACAAGAGTTCCATAAGAGAAGTAACTTTGGCATACCTAAAGGCCGATATTGACATATTTTGAGGGTACTCAAAAAAGGTTTTTGAATGATGTAATAGCCCTTAAATGTATTTTACTGTGTCAATGGCGCACTCCCTTGATCGAAAGAACCACAGCCTCATGACATTGTTGTCAAAAATGAGGATTCTAATCAATAGTGGCCAGTCAGTCACTGGAGGGACGTCCCCGTAGTAAACTACAAATACCATAACCTTGTTCATTGTAGCAGGTTCAGCTATCAGAACAATACATATTTGAATTTAGAGACACTCACGCAGCAGTGGAATAACAATGCATGCCTGTCAGAAACATAGTGCCTTCGTGTCCAATGAATGAGGTCCCACAGGAAGTCAAATCCAACTCCAAAACTGACTGAGAATATTTTTTAAGAAGATAAGTTCCTTAAATATCGAGAAACAAAAATAGAACGTCACCAAAGCCACATGATGAAAAGAATAATGACATTATAATAATTGCTAGATTGTGTGCGTATACTATCCATCTACATTTAAGTCATATATATATACACACACGCTGTCACGTCATTTATTAATACAAACACCCTTGGAGCATAGGATAAGTCTAGCGAGAAGGTGACTTACTTCGCAGCTCTCTTCTACAGCTACCATCCCATCTAGATCTGTGTGGTTAACTACCTGATCTGCCCCGTTCCATCCCTACCTCTAGTACCCCAGTTCTCTTCTCCATTTTCTATGAACTACTTAACGATCTACCATCCATCTCGTCATACCTAACAACAAGAATATGCTTAGACTACAACTAAGAACTGGACACTTAATTGTATTATAGTAACATCTTTATCACGCACAGCTTCATGAGGACGGTACAATAAGACGCTTACAACGAAACTGTAAGAATCACCTCCATGAACTATTTCCAATATCAGAAAGTTTACAAGCCCCGTGGTCTCATAGATGTCGGTTGTAGTTGTTGATGTTGCTACTATTTTTGTGGTTTCTTGCTGCTGTTGTTGTTTTACTATGGCTGCTAAGCTCGTCGCTCTTTCGCAGCTAATGCCAAGTTTAATGATTTGCTTGCGATCTGTGGCTGTTGGGTGATGTCTTGTATAGAGGGTTTATGATTGTTTATGATTGTTTATGATTGTTTATGATTGTTTATGGATGTTGGGGAGCACGGCAATAGATTCTTCTTTCTGCAAAGAGTTATGGGCAAGTGAGCAGAACATGCTGAACTGTCTCTGATGGTTACGTACAATCGCGCTGTTAGGCTGATGTCTGGGTTTTAATCTGTTTAAATGCTTGTTGAGTCTGGTCTGTTCTGTTCTTTTTTTTTTTGTGGAAGATTGTTCCTGCTCCATCCATCATAGGTTGTTGGTGTTGTCGCTTTTGTTTGGATGGATCTTTTTTTCAATGCATCGCACGTCCAGTAGACAGTTTTTGTCCATCGTTTCAGCCATTTCTCTTTTAAGTTGTTTTTGGAGTGTTAGTTTTGCTGTCAACATGTTGGCCGGACCGTTTGTTTCAACCATCTTCTAGTTTTACTAGTCTGTCTGCTTGTTCCTTGCCTCGTATGCAAACGTGTCCTGGTTTCTACAGAAGAGGGACTCTGATGTTATATATTGTGAGCAAACATCGCTTTCAGTAGAACCAATAGAAAGACTAGACCTATCTAGAGAATTAAGAAGTATATAGCGACAGCAGACATTAATAATTACCAGCTAGAAGAGATATACATTTTATTTAATGCATTACTCTTAGCGACCTGGAGCGTACGCCTGCAACAAATTCACGACAAGCCTTCCTGACCTGTGCCATTCTGTCAAGTTCTTTACAAGTTCTCGTTATCTCTTTCGTGTCTGTCTTCAGTTCTGTTCTACACTTGTTAGTCGAGTTATGGTTAATGATTGATAGTTATCGACAAAAATAAAGGAAGCAATTAAGTTAAGCTGAACACACTTTAACCTGAACACCTTACCCTAATAAATGTATAGTATGAAACGAAAAGTGAGAGAGACAAAATGTAAAATATGTAAATTAACTAAACGAAATATATAATTATTTATCCGGCGCTAAAAAAATGAAACATTTCTCAAAACGCAGTTATACATAACAATAATAAATATGCCTATATTCTACATATTCTAGCACAGAGAATTAAAGACTAAACTAGATACGGAAAGTCTCGCAGGAAGTATTACAAACTAATTTTAAAGAATTAAAAATAAACAGCATTACACATATCACTTCAGACAACCTGGAGTAACAGTCGAAGAAAGATATTATCTGCACACAAATCCCACGCACACACAGAAAACGAAGAAAATATGCTCTCTGAAGTAATAGACACAGTATACCAAAATTTTGAATGTCGACCTGCCTGTCTGTCAGTAATAAATATAATGCACTCTAATTATGTCTGTGTCATCTACCTGCGTTTCAGTAATAAACACAATGTGCCCTAATTATGTCAGTTAAAATGCCTGGGGCAGGGGGGGGGGGTGGTCACGGAAAACCAAAAGCTAGTTAAGAAGTCCCAAATAAATGCATGCTAAAGAAGGATGCCCTGGGCTGCAAGGCGCACAATATAGTGCAACGCAAACCGCCTTGCAAACGAGGAAGAAGAAGAAGAACTGGCTCTCTTTCTATCTACTTGACCTGTATACCATTCCCCTCACGTTTTCATACGTTCGCACAAAATTAAAATTTAAAATTAAAAAAAAAAAGCAAAAACTTTACACATTCAATTAAGCAAAAAGGTCTCAGCAACGATTTAATCAGATCAGGGGCACAGACTTCAGATTAACAATTCAGTTGTGGCCAATCTCATCCTAGCACGTTGTTAAAGACCCTCTGGCAAAGACTAACGCTCTGTTTATCTCTCGTTGTCAAGACTACTCTGGCAGGTCAGCGCTAACTAACTTAATGGAAATGTCAGTGCTTGCTTCCCGTGTTTAACTGTGATCACATTCTACTGTCCAGGTCTGCAGGGAGGCTCACGTGAGGAAGTCCTAGTCCTGGAAATGGCAAGTCTTTCCCTGGGCGTTTATCTGGTAGAGCATGTATTTCTGGCTGCGGTACCATGTGTTAGGTGTAAAAATGGTTGAGGGTTGTAGAATTTAATCTTTATAGATGAATGGGAATATATTTAATTCAATTTAATATATGAAATAGGTGAACATGAGACTTTAATTTAATATATTTAATTTAATTTAATGTAAAGTTATTTCCACCTTGTTTAATGACGATAAACTTATAGATGAAGGAGATTAGTGGTGCTGAGTAGGTTGGTGTGCTCTTTGTTGGCACAGGAATGCGATATTAAGTACAGACAGTAATAACATTCGAATTTTTCAAAGTTGATGTAACACGTTAGTCATAGCCCCTCCAGGATATAACACGCACACAAGCACACACACACGCACACACCTAATAAACACAAACAAGAACATAAACCATTTCATGCACACAAGAAAATACACACAAGCTCACACACAATGACAAACACGTAGACACAATGACACAAACACTCACACTCACACAAATACACAAAAGCACACACAATGCCTAGCTGGCCGTGGGGTCAGTGTGATTCGCTTGATAGCTAGGCGGAGTTGTCGTACGGAAGGTACGGGGTTCGAACCCTGGGTAAGCCACTCACGTCTGTTGTTTTTCTGTTGTCCAAGTGTTCTACTTCTTTATTTCTTACGAGTGCCTGAAAACATACCTTTATGTTTGTCTAATATTAATTTACTGTTTACAGGCCTCGGGTTTCCCTTCCTTATGTGTTATTTATGTTCATACAATACCAGAAACCTACCCACTGTTCTATACTATTGTCCTTTAGTCTTCTACTATTTACTGGACCCAGTATCAAGGTCTTTGTCTTGTTTGGACTGACACATACTGTTAATAGAGGAACAACAGAAGTGATTGCGTCATTAAGGGGCTGAGTTGCCCACTGTATACTTCCGGTGTTATCTTGTGTTTCTTACTGATAAATGGCCAGTAAAGCATCTTTTTTTGGGGATGCCTAGCTGGCCGTGGGGTCAGTGTGATTCGCTTGATAGCTAGGCGGAGTTGTCGTACGGAAGGTACGGGGTTCGAACCCTGGGTAAGCCACTCACGTCTGTTGTTTTTTCTGTTGTCCAAGTGTTCTACTTCTTTATTTCTTACGAGTGCCTGAAAACATACCTTTATGTTTGTCTAATATTAATTTACTGTTTACAGGCCTCGGGTTTCCCTTCCTTATGTGTTATTTATGTTCATACAATACCAGAAACCTACCCACTGTTCTATACTATTGTCCTTTAGTCTTCTACTATTTACTGGACCCAGTATCAAGGTCTTTGTCTTGTTTGGACTGACACATACTGTTAATAGAGGAACAACAGAAGTGATTGCGTCATTAAGGGGCTGAGTTGCCCACTGTATACTTCCGGTGTTATCTTGTGTTTCTTACTGATAAATGGCCAGTAAAGCATCTTTTTTTGGGGATGCCTAGCTGGCCGTGGGGTCAGTGTGATTCGCTTGATAGCTAGGCGGAGTTGTCGTACGGAAGGTACGGGGTTCGAACCCTGGGTAAGCCACTCACGTCTGTTGTTTTTCTGTTGTCCAAGTGTTCTACTTCTTTATTTCTTACGAGTGCCTGAAAACATACCTTTATGTTTGTCTAATATTAATTTACTGTTTACAGGCCTCGGGTTTCCCTTCCTTATGTGTTATTTATGTTCATACAAAACAAGTTGTATACTTTCAAACCTATGTCTCTTGTCACTGTCCGTTCTATATGCGGACCCTTCAGTCTATGTTAACAGACTATACGTTCCTTACTCTGGAAATTTCAAAGCAACGAATTCCCTGGGTAAGAAAAAACGAGATCTAAACGCGAACACACAGAAGTGATTTTGGGACATAAATGAAAGTGCTAAGCGAGATACATAAAGACCTTAAATAGATGAAACAAAAAAGGACATCTTGGCGTGACTTTGTTGAAACTCCATAGCTAGCGACAGGGTAACATACCTTCTTCCGAAACCCGTGCCCCTAAAAACGACATTGCCAAACTAACTACTTCATAAGTTCTCAGTTTGCACCAACTTGTTACGCCAGACTACATCCTATCCTGTTTCTCTTCTCATTAAAAATATCTACGCGCTTCATAAGTCAACAGACCCGAAATATCTGCAACTACCCCCGTTTTTTTAAAACAATTTCTTTGTGTGCTCAATCCACGTACATTGCCCGACACCCCACCAATGCATATCTATACTGTCCACTATCGGTCCAGAAAGCGATCCCGTTCATATCAATGTCAATACACCACTGTTATCTTCGCATTTTAAAAAAAATAATAAACTCACTTGAACTCGATGCACATCGTCTGTCATCATTTATAATTATTTCTGTCGGGCGGTTATCATGCCTACATTCATCCGTCTATCCAATCAGATTTAATCATTCTGTGTTTACATTTTTCTGTCATGACAACGCTGGCGCTGATGTGGTTTCCGAGGGTTTTTAAAGAGACAACGAAAGAGCAGGAATACAGCACCTTTCTGCCATTCGTACAAGGCGACTAATTTGAGGTTTGTATGAGAGGCTGGCAACCTCATAATGTACCAACAAATCACCATAGCAACCACTGATGCTCGTAAGTACTTGGTACAGGATTATATCAAGAGAATCGCTGTAGTAGTGGCCCCACGCTCCTCAAAGACAAGTGATGATAATGACGATGGCTACATTACTCTCTTCCATGATAATGACGATGGCTACATTACTCTCTTCCATGATAATGACGATGGCTACATTACTCTCTTCCATGATAATGACGATGGCTACATTACTCTCTTCCATGATAATGACGATGGCTACATTACTCTCTTCATGATAATGACGATGGTTACGTTACTCTCTTCCATGTACGTTTGTCTTTGAGAGAGACTTATTTGTGTTAATTTTGTTTTTATATCGCTAGTGACAGATATGCCGACAATATCATGAGAAACGTAAGAGATGACCAAGAACACACAGAGTTTGACTCATTTAACATCGGCAGGTACCAGATCCCGGAAATCAGATATGCTGACGACACAGTCCTCCTATCGACCAACCCAGAAGGACTTGAACAATTAATTCTGTCAACCAAAAAGCACATCGAGGCCCAGAATCTTTACCTGAACACCAAGAAGACCAAAGTATTGACAACAGACAAAGTAAAGACCAAACAGGCAATTGAAATTGATAACGAAGAACTGGAAGGTATTAATGAATTCGAATACTTAGAATCAATCATCAACAGCTCTGGCGACTGTACAGTAGAAATTCAAAGAAGACTTGCAATAGCCTCACATAAACTAAATTAGATGAAAAACCTATGGCAAGGCACAAGCAAAGAAACAAAGTTACAACTGATCAGAGCATGTATATTCCCAGTAGCAACATACGGCTGCGAGACTTGGACACTCAATAAAACAGTTGCAAAAGAGATTACATCATTCGAAATGAAATGCTACAGAAGGATGTTGAGAACACCCTGGACAGAAAAAAAGACCAACAGAGAAGTACTGCACTCACTAAACGTAGAGGAAAATTGGCTCCTAAATACCATCGCAATAAGGAAGCTGAAATATTTCGGTCATATAAAAAGACATAATAGTCTGGAAAAAATAGTGATGGAAGGCATGGTCCCTGGAAAAAGGGGAAGGGGTCGACCTAGACGACGGTGGACCCAGGACATCACAGAGAGTCTGAACTTGTCTTTGGCTGATGCAGGTCTACTTGCCCAGAATCGTGATGCGTTCAGAGCAGCTGTAATTGAGACAACGTTCTGGAAAGAGTACGCTGTCGTGAGAAATTCTAATCCACATATATAAATTAGAAAGTAAATGTAAAGCCTAACGAAGTAATTCAATAAAAGGAAAGAAGAATGGTAAAAGAACAGTGCGGTCACAATAGCGTACGCCTGTGTTATAGAACGTCATACTAGCTAAACAAGAAAACCCCTTTTTATGCTCCGTCTGCATAAACTACACGCGTTTCTAAGAATAAAACTGGTACTGTATTTCTTCTACGACCTTGATAGACACACTGCGTAATGACCTAGATTTAATATTACATTAATGACCTTATATGCACTACGTAAACGAAAAGACAGATGGGCTTAGAAGAGAGAGAGAGATGTACGGAGGAACGCATGCAATGCTACCGCGTCGTCTCGCGATGCCACCCCACGCGAAAGGCATGCAGGCTTGATTTTTTTCAAATAAACAGTGAAAAAAAAACACTACCAATACGAGGTAAGGTTTTAAAAAAACATGTTTAATACTTATTAGGAAACATGACACAATACTGTTTTACGTCTGAAATCCTGACTTTATACTGACAGAACAGTCCAAAAGGCAGAAAAGGTGGCGGTTCTAAGACAATAAATAAAAAAAACAAATACACGACTATCCTGGAATAATACATATTTGCAACGAAGCCACTTGGCCCCATTCAACTTATATATTTGGGTGCCTTAGGACTTGCTGACAAAGAATATGTTAGGTGTTATGCAAATAGTCTAGTAATTAACAAATTATAGCCAAAATACTATAGTGGTGTTGTCTGACAGCACAAGATCATATTTGCTCATTGATTTAGGGGAAATGAGGCCAACACGTTAGATCCGATTTGATTGGCTAGAGTAATATGTAAGGCGAAACATGATTAGTCGACTGCAAATACTATTTTTGGTTGTTAATGGAAACGGTAGGAAGGGTAAATTTTTTCAAAAGCTCTTGTAAACATGGTCTCATTGGTTAGACCATTTGATATAGTCAATTAGAAGCGTCAGTTCAGGGCCACTTTTTGAAAATAAACTTTGTGTGAAGCAAGTGCGTTGAGAACCAGCTCATATTTTTCTAATAAAAGCCTGGGACAGAGGCAGATCGGAATTGTGCCATAACTCATCGCCAGTCAACGTACTTGTTTAATATTTCCTTGAATTATGGGACCGTGGTACTGGATTCACTCTGTAGTTGAATCAGGATATCTAGTATTGAAAGGAATTAATACATAAATTTAAAGTTAACACTTGACTTACTTAAGATAGTCTTCTAGAGTGTTCTCTGTATGTACGTGTCACAGTGTTGTAAAGTATTGTGGATTTAATTAAAGTGTTTACCTGTCTGTTGGTTGTTGTGAACATACACTTCATCACTATCATAACCCTAGACATTCAAAGTAGTCATCACAATATTCCAGAATAAGTCTGATTGAGGTCTAAATGTGGTAGCAAAGTAAGGTCATCTGTAACACACCACACTTATTAGATACAGATACCTTCACAGCTGATCTCAGTCAGTACACTAAGTCCCCTATAAATATTTATAATATCCCAACTTGCCACATACGCCACATGATGAGATGAGTGACAGATATGAGAAATTACGAATTAGTGATAACACTCCATTCACTTTTGTTCTCCTGAACTGTTCTCCATCCTCTATCATTTACTAGGTGCAGTATTGCGGTCATTGTCTTGTGTAATCTGACCTATACTATATAATAGAGGACCACATAAGTGATTGCATCATTTTTTAGAGTGGATCGTTCCTTTGGTACATATCCGGAATTGCCTGGGGAGGTCGTGCTAATGACCCCTGTCCACGAAGCATTTTTTTTTAGATGGTGGTAAAGATAGTCGTGATTCGCTCCCGTAGCTATGTGGTATTGTCGTTCAAGAAGGTGCTAGGTTCGAGTCTCCAGTAAGCCTATCACTTGTTTTTTCTTTTGTCTAGTTTCGACTTCTTTATTTCTCGCGAGTGCCTGTAACATACCTTTGTGTATTGTATTATTTATTTATTTTTTGTTTGTTCTATACAATATAATGTATATGACATGTATTTGATGTTTTAGTGTGTTTGGTATTACAAATACAAGCGAGTCACTTAAGCTTATTACTTGTCTTTACTTGTTTTACGATTTTAACTCATAGCTTAATATTAGCTGTTGCGAAAGGTTGTCAATAATCACCAGTAAGATGAATGGCAGATATGCTTTTCGTAGTAGTAGCCCCTTCAGTCATGACTGACTATGGGAAGGCGCACCTGACGTGATAGTCCTCAGCTTTTTGTTGGGTCCTGGTGTTACTTTCGACGTGCTCGTTTCTCTTCTGCTAGTTGTGAAAGCTTCTGTTTGCCCACTCTGAGATGGCGCCATAGGGAGCATCGCTACTTGGTGCGATCGGCAGCCTTATCCTTCCAGGTTGCTGGATTTATGTCCAGTGCCCTCATGTCTCTCTTGCACACATCTTTGAACATCAGCTGTGGTCGCCCAACTGTTTTTTTGTCATCTACCAGTTGTCCGTAGAATATAGCTTTACGGATGCGACTATCTTCCATGCAGCGGACATGGCCAAGCCAGCGTAGTCTGTGCTGTCTAAGCAGTGTATACATGCTCTTTTTTGAAAATGGGTGTTATGATGGCAATCTCCCAATCCTTTGGTATGGTCTTGTTGCACTACTCTGCCTGTAGGACCCTTAAGAGTAATAGGTCGCCTGATGCTCCCATGTACTTAACCATTTTTGGTGTTATACCATCATGCCCTGCTGCTTTGCCCATCTTGATTTTCTCCAGTGCTGCCTTCAGTTCTTCCATCTTTATGCCATCTTCATCACCATTGGTTTCCTCTTCTGTGCTAGTGGTTATCATTTCTGATGCTTCACCATGCTCACAATCAAGGAGTTCTGAGAATTAGTCTTTCCGTTACTTCCTTCGGGGCAGTAAGCAATTTGCCTTGCTTGCCCTTTATAAATTTGCGAGGGCATTGTTTTTCCTTCCTCATGTTCTTTAGGGTCTTATAGAACAATTTCTGGTTTTCTTGCGCATCTTTTTCTAGCTTTTCTCTTTTTTCAGCCGGGCTTGGGAGCGGCCTAGGTAGTGTTCTCTATGCTCTTCACTTTAATTTCCCCCCCCCCCTTTCTGACAGTATTTGGTATTTTCTTTTCATTGTTTTTACTCCCTTCCCTCCATTCTTGTTATGTCGGAACTTCAGCGACCATGTTTTGCTCATTAGGGTAATCAACCCCTTTCGTTTGAACCTGTATTGACACGTGGGATCAGTAGAGAGAAGTGTGGTTTACTAATGTGTAACACATTTTCCTGCTAGACTGTGCATGGGTGCGGCCGATTAATAAGTAAACAACCTTGGGATGACTGCAGTCAATTATCTATCAACTGGTAATAGTCCTGTCTGTGAACAGTTTGTTAATTGTTGGCTAAACCGAGTAACTGGGATAATCGTTTCCGGACAGACATGTCGGAAGAATAATTATCCATCTTAAAAGAGATTACCTGTGATAAATTTTGAAGCTGTGAGTGTAAACATGATCGATAATAGACGGAAGCTGGCATACCATAAATGGTGATTATAAACAACACGTTTATTTGTGCGTTTGTTACGCAGGAATTTTTTCGTGAGAGAAAGGGAAATATACGCATATTGCATGCTATTGGCTTGGCATTTTAAATGTAAAAATACAACATTTCCGATTGGAGCCTTGTTATATAGTAGCAATCTAGATGTGGGCAGAATGTTGTTTTATAATTTAGCGCCTTGTGAGTTTACCGCACAGTGAACTTCAATTCGTCAACAAGACAGCCAGGCAAGCCAGAATAAGGAATATGATCAGGATTCAACTTTAAAGAACTCGACAGCGTGTTTGAACATCTTGTCGACTTATATCCCAGGAAAACTCTACTTTCATTAAAACAGAAAGCAAGGAAACCCAGGAACCTGAACACTAAGTCATAGTGGGAGTCTATTGTAAAGTAACACTCCAGACCACGTGTAAGAGGCATCTTAATCAAGTTGCCTTAACTATATCTCTGAGCCAGAAATCAGTCTGTATTACCAAAGACATGTGGGGTAAGTTGTATAATTCTATATTTTGCATTTATTAACATGTGAAAATTGCTAGTGGATGTCCAAGTCATACGAGGCTGGCAGCATCAGCATATAAAATTATGGTTTCATGAACTCCACTGCAAGACTTGGTGAGTGTTCTATGCGGGTTTCTCATAGAGAACCAACAGCAGAGGTAGTCCCAAGTTCCATATGGAGCAGGGAGTGGATGATGATAGAACTGAAGTACATACTTATTATATTAACCTTTTCAACCAGTGCAAATGTAAATGTAAACATGTTCAATATAAATGCAAGGGATGTTTTCCGCGCACTGGGATTAATATTAAGGCTCAGAGAGGGTAACATTCTGAGGAAGGTTGAATGGAAAGGGGGTTGGGGGGAAGCACCTGATTTTGTGTCAGAAAACCCAATACTCAGGAGGGTATTTGTTTCTCTCTTATTTCATGATACTAGTCGGTGGTACCAATTTGTGGTGCTATCTGTGAGACAGGTGAGGGGTATAAGTAGCCTGCAGTCAAAGCTAGACACCTAAAACCGACGGGTCTTAACAGAACATCTTCGCAATTACCCCACGATACTATGAGGAAGGTGTTGCGACTACCAGACTTAACCAGTGACGAGAGTGAACCAGTCCATAACCTGCAAAGAACAAGCATCGGCTGGAGCAGAAACTAACGGACATTTTACTGGTAGCTAAGAACCCATTCAAAGCTGCCAAGTGAACTCTCTATTTTCAAATCAGTAAAACCTTTTCAAATCAGACCATCTCCTATGAGGAAATTTTAACGACTCTATCTAAATTCACCCCACCCTTATTTATTTTACAATTGTTAACGATAATTGACAATTAAATTTTGTTATCTGTAAATATACAAATTTATAGTTGATTTTGTCATTTTGAGTAAACTGCATCCGTATGTCTTAGTCATTTTAAATACTTAAACAGAGCTAATTAAGTGATAATTTACTGAGTTAAATCAGTTGGGGGCTCATCAGAACGAGCAAAATCCTAACTCATAGAAGGTCAGGAAAGATAAAAAGTTCACTCGGCCTGGATCCTATCAGCCGTTATACTTGATTTCTTTAAATTCCTATGAGGCTCCCTAGAATTGAAGCACCATTCTTCAATTCACATCTGTGTCAAGAGTAATCTTAAGCGAAAGGTAGACACCTTTGAAGACCCTCAGGAGATACTCTGAATTGTGGCCACTATAGGACCATCACTGCAGAGCAGGGGAAGTAAATCCCGTGACTGTTGTGAGTGGAAAATATATAAAGGCAGCCCTCGATTTACGTTGGAGATGCGTTCCTGGACGAACTGGTGTAACTGGAACCGGCGAAAATTGAAACCATTTTATAACGTATTTCAAAGGGAAGTCGTCGACTTACGTTTCAGGCACCCACAATTATTACGAGTAATTCAATGTTATATTCAAAACTCTGAAATAAATAAAATAAAATTTAATTAATGAAATAAAGCCAATTTTATACATTTCACTTAAAAATATTTTAATTAAAAACATTTTGTACAATTATAACAAACAATGGCGTCATGCCTCGGCTTTATTTCCCTGACGAAGTCCTTGAGGATCAACAGATTTTGTGAAGAAAGCCAGCAGTGTTGACAACCGAGATTTCCACGTACTTTCCTTCAAAATCGCTAATAAAAACATTAAACTTGTACATACAAACTTAATAAAAAGGTCAAACTTAATAAAAACATTAAACTTATGAATGCCATATGACCCCTTTCTGCTGTATCACTTCGCTTCCAGCCGTGGCCCACTTTCAAATCTCATCCGTGTGTTTCTCCATGTCTGATAGGATGCGCTGCAGATCGCATGATAATGACGATGGCTACGTTACTCTCTTCCATGATAATGGCGATGGCTACAAACACTTATCTTCATTTCCCTTATAAGATGCTCTTTATCCTTTCTGTCTTTCCTATACTTTCTTGTGGCTTAGTTATGCCGCCAATTCAATGTCTTCATTGGAAAGAGGCTCTCCATTGCTTTCAAAAAGCTCTGTAAAGTCTTCATATGTAATTTCGTTCAAGTGCTCTTCTTGTGCCACTCATCTTCTACGGGGTCACCAGTGGTTATTTCAAATTAATTTAATACCAAATTAGCAAAATTTATATTTTTAATTATTTTGTTATACCTTCGGGTTTCAACATCGGCATTATTTTGAATAGGCGCAAATGGGCCGTCGCAAATCGAGGACGACCTGTATATTGAACGTCAAAATTTGAAATGCGGCAAATACTGAATGTGATTTTTATCTTAAATAAAAGTGGCTAAAAACGATGAACAGCGGTAATACTTTCGGTTTTGCATGACAAACGAAACAATTAGACACGCAACCATTAACCAAACTACAAATCAGCACATCAAATATTTCCTTTCTTGTTTAAACAACAACAAAAGTACTACAAACAAATTCAGTCCAACCACAAAAATCAAAAGAAGGCAAACAACCAAGAAAGCAAGAATAACCCTATAACATATAACCAAATTATCTACTTTACTTGTAAGAAAGTGTACTATCCCTTGTTGTTTTGAAATGTGTCGAAAATATTATTAAAACTTTGTTGTACAGAAAGTTAAGTCTCCTGCCTGTTAGAGTCAATCATCATCTTTTTCCTTTGTACTCCTGACAGAGCAGGGAGCCACCACTCAAGCTGGTTCCGTCCCAGGAAGCCTGCATCAAGCTTTCACTTCCTTCTGTAGCCGTGGTTTCTATGGCAATTAGTTATATATGATGAAATTGCCAGTTCCATGCATGACCTCAGATTAGTCACCTTGTGTGGCATACCCGACATGTTTGAAATGATTGGATCTTTCTGATTAGATTCATAACAACATTGAGGGGGAATATAGGCTGACCATTTCGCAGTTTTATCTCACTGTGAATTTCAAGCTCGCCAAGACCTCAGACCTCGCCTGAGTGAAGACTAAATTCATAATTCCTATTTGTTAATTGGACCTTTTATTGGAGAACCAGATAAGACTTACAAAAATCTCTTTCAAATTTTAATAAGGAACACCGTGACTAGGAAACTGAAAAAACACGGAGTCAGAAGGGGCAATCTATTGTAAAATTAAAGACATCCCAGACCCGTATAAGAGAACAATTCGTCTCTTTTATTCATTCGAGCAAACAAGTCTGTAACCAGGATTGGCGTAAGTTGTGATTTACATTTCATATTTTATTACTAACATGTGAACTAACATATATATGTATATATTACCATGTGAAGTATAATGTGTGAAACTCGCTATTGGATGTCAAAGTCATTTGGGGCTGGCAACCTCAGTATCTAGAATGATGATTCATGAAACACCACTGCAAGGGCTGGTGATTGCGTTATTGATAGTTTCGTAAAGAGAACTAATAGCATAAAGTAGTTCCAGGTTCCCTGTGGAGCAGGGAGGGAAAGATGAAAGAAATTACGTATATTCTAAGTATAAGACTTACATTTTCAAAGCAGTGTAAATGTCCCTATAAACACATTCACTTTAAAATTAATGTACGTTTTCAAGCTTTAAACCAGTGTAAATGTCTATGTGAAAATATTCATTTTAAATTAATAGAAGTTTCAAACTTTTCCGTAAGTGTAAATATAAATGGAACATAAATGAATTTATATTGTGAACACTTTCCAAACAGTGGAGATGTAAATGTATATAAAACATATTATATCTGTTCGTTTAACCTTTTCATTTAATTTAATGTAAAGCTAAAGCTATTTAGTTTAAATGTAAAGGAAGGTTTATCCCGAGGGATAAAATGTAATTGTCATCGAGGGTAAATTCTGACGTGGGATGGTAGAATAGAAACGGGGGAAAGGGGGGGGGGGGACATAACTGTGTCGGAAAAACGCCATACTCAGAAGAGCGTTTCGTTTCTATTTCTATTACCAGTTATTGGTGGTACCAGCAGAAAGTACTATCTCTGGAACCAAGTGAAGGTAGAAGTGAACTGACGTTTTGCGAGACGCCATCATAAGAGGATCTTTTAGACAGACGCAGAACCAACTTAGCCGTTACTCCTTGAACGTTCTGGGAACGTGCGGCGCCTGAACTTTGACCAGAGACGAGCGAGAGCAGAGTGAAAAGAACTGACCCAGCGGGAGAAGAAACTACCATTGGCAGCTAAGTGAAAATATCCGCTGCCAAAAGTGACCTCCTTTATTCAGTTAAATCCCATCCAAGTGATGAAATTCTGTTCATAAATATTCAAATTATTTTCCAACTGTTAAAACTTAAAGTGATTATTAAATTTTGTTATTTGTAATGTTACAAATTTAACTTCGATTTAATCCTTTTAAATGTACTACATGTTTGTCTCAGTCAAAGTTACTAAACACACACTCTAAACAGAGCTATATACATTATAATAATAATAATTCCACTGAATAACTTAGCGGTGGGGGCGTAACGAGCTAGAATAAACCATTGCTAAGTTCTTCATAAAAGTGTTGGCAGATTATAGAATTAACGTGCTTAGCGACAGCCAGCATTGTTTTCTCTTATCTGAATATCTTGTGAAGACTCCCATGTGATAGAAGCTTTACTACTCTTCTATCGACATTTCTGCCAAGAGTAATCTTGTGTAAAGATAAACTCCATTGAAGCCTATAATAGATACTCTTGAGTTTTGGTCACTGTTGGACCACTACTGCAAAGCAGGGGAGACAATACCGTCACACTGGAAACTTCATGGGACATGTTGGAATCATTATGACTATATGTTAAGTTATATTCGCGGCGGAGTTAAATGTTTGAGATCCTCACATGTGAGTCTAGTATTTCACAGACGCACTTTTGAGTGCATCTAAGTTCATTGTATGTATTATTATTTGCGTGCCACCGCGCACGATGTTTGAACGGGATGACGCGTTTGTCGCGGCGATCTGTTGCCATCCAGCTTTGATGCTTGAGGCAGATCCCGATATTAGCCGTCTATGATAGACGTGATTTTTTCATGTACTTGCCCTAAGTATAGGGTAGACATGCAGTTGATATTGCTACAATTATTTGAAAGATGAAGAAACCTTTCTTGAAGTACCTTACCAAGAATTGTTCCAGAATATATATATATATCCAGAACACGGCTAGTTTTTGAGTATCCCGTCTCAGGTACTCTATCTCCTACAGCGTTATGGTATAGCTTCAGCTTGACCAGATGGGTCAAGCTGCTAGTGCGTCCCTCTAACACCAGGAACGAATTGAAGTCTTAAACATAACGTGTATCTACATAAAGAAGATAAACATGGCTAATTCGATAGACCGATATATCCTATAAAGTCGTAACCTTGAAGTCATAACGACCAGTGATGTCAGTCAACGGCCATGTTGCCTGTTATATATGCCAATAATTATTTGATGATATAATTTGCCATGAAACTATACTGTTCAAAAAAAGAAACGCATAGCTACTGAAGGCACACACATAGCCATAATTTTGACATTCAATAACTTTTTTAATTTAATGAGTTAATTGTTCAAATTGCACACAAGAATACCTTAGGGTTCAACCAATCAATTGACAATTGTTTTGCATCTGGGTCACGAGAGTTTTTTGGCGTACGGGCTTTCCCGTTAGTATGGTGTGTGGCCTCCTCTTGCATCATCAGCGACTGGCATCTCCTGGGCATGGATGCGATCAGACGTCTGATGTGGGCCTGTGGGATGGCTGCCCACTCTTCCTGGAGTGCCCGGAACAGATCACGACGATTGGCTGGAGCAACGTCTCGGCGACAAACACGTCTATGCAGCTCATCCTACAGGTGCTCAATCGGACTCATGTCTGGAGACAGGGATGGCCAGGGAAGGGTGAGAATGTTGTTGGCAGTCAGGAACTGCGTGGTCAACTGTGCACAATGGGGTCTGGCGTTGTCCTGTTGAAACACAGACCTTTGGGCAACCAAAAGTGGAAGGACATGGGGTCGAAGAATTTCATTGACGAATCGCTGCGCATTCAAGCCTCCTTCAATGTGCACCAATTGACTCCTTCCGTTGTATCTGATCATTCCCTACACCATTGCACCTCCACCACCGTGCGGCGGAGCTTCATCAACGCAATTTTGGGTAAAACGTTCATTTCGCCTACGGTAGACCCTACGCCGTCTATCATGACGCTGCAACAAAAAGAAATATTCGTCACTAAACCAGACACGTCTCCATTGATTGTCAGCTGCCCAGGGACGATGCTGGTTGGCCCAAAGAAGTCGATTTTGGCGATGGCGGCGCGTAAGGACAGGTCCTCGGTGAGGTCGTTGTGCCCAAAGTCCAGCGTCATGCACTCTATTCCGGACAGTTTGATCAGACACATGACGTCCTGCAGGCAATGACTGGGCAGTTGAGGAAGCTGTTGTAAACCTGTCTCTGAGGTGACGAAGGCGAATAAAGCGATCCTTCGCTGCTGTTGTCACTCTGGGTCGTCCACTGCGATACCGGTCTTCAACTGAGCCAGTGGCATGGAACCGGTGCCAAAGTCGACTGATGGTACTCTGATGCACGTTTAGATGCCTGGTAACCTTACTTTGACTTTCGCCTGCATGCAGTCGGCCAATAGCAATGTTCCTTAAATTTATCGATAGAGACGCCATAAATGTCTGCTTGAAAATGAACTGAATTTTTTTGTGTGAAGCATTATACTTTTATAGGGTTTCAGTTGCGTAGTCAGTGAATAGTGTTCACCCCAAATTTTGTTGCTTTCACGTGCGCGCAACATGAGCTGTGGTTAAAAACTGCGTCATAAACACTATTGACCAATGCGTTGTAACGATTACAAAAACGAACGCAATTCAGGTCAACACGTGCAAATGACACTGTAAAGAACATTTGAGGCTGGTTTTTATATACCCTAGCACCAAATTTTACTTACAAACTCATAAAAACGCGCCCTCGGATAGCTATGCGTTTCTTTTTTTGAACAGTATATGTTGATGCCACTATACCTACCCATGATGTCAGTGCGCTTACTCGTCAATAAACTGTATCGTCATGTACCTTCAACAATGGGTCCAGCATTTGTTCATCGCCAGTTTTGGTCATACTGTTTTGACCCATTAACCAACGTTTTCCGAATTTAACTATACCACCAATTGCCAGAGTCAAACGGCCCACATCACATTACAGTAGAACTCCATTTATCCGAACCCCATGGGACCGAGCATCGTTCGGATAATCAAATGTTCGGATAATTGGATTACATGATGTATCGAGTACATGTACACATATTTCTAAAAATAATTAACAATCACAAGGAAAATACACTATAAAACATATTTACTTGTACTGTAATAATAATACCCACACTGTATTAGATCACTGTATCACCAAAATCTTTCATTACACTGCAGTGCATGTACTACTTGTATTAATTATTTTTGTTAAGAAAGAGAAATGTTTTCAAAATAACATTACAAACAATTCAAAACCAGGCGCAACTTACGTATACATGTACTTGCACAGATGTAGCCCACTATTTAAAATAATGAGGAATCCTCTTTTGCGCCAAACTGGATAGTCTGCTTTTGGCTGCTAAGTCCCGCATTCTCTTCAACAGCAGAAGCTGTGTAGGACAGCTGTCATCTTCTTGCTCGTACCAAGCCATCGCTGTTTCTAGTGCTATAAAGGCCTCTTCAGGACTTGGTCGACGTTTTGGGTTTTCTTCATAATCTACAAGTACATCATGTACTTCTGAGGAGTCTTCATCATCGGTCACTACATGTATTTGGTTTTCTTCTTGCACAAAAGACAAAATTTCTTCGTCATTCAAAAACTGAAAACCAGAATCATTATCATCTTCTAGCCACATGTGTGCATCATCTTTGTCACAGTCCGAAAATCCGGGCATTGCTTGAAACAGTTCCACAACTTCATTTATACAATCATCATTTGTGTCCACTGCAGTAGTTTCATTTCCTCCTTTTTTCCCAAGCAATCTATTCCAAGCCTTGTTGAGATTATCTTGTGACAGGGTGGTCCAAGCATCAGCTTACATATAGCAGCAGTCTTTGAGATTAAGCTTTTTTTGAAAACGCCACCACACTTTCTTCATCTTCAGCCAACAATAAACGACGCAGGACTTCCTTCTTGTACATCTTTTTAAGCTTTGCTATAACACCCTGATCCATTGGTTGAATCAGTGCTGTTACATTGGGAAGCAGAAAAATTACTTTAAAATTTGCATCAACTGCATTCAATGTATCCGTCTCTGGATGAGATGGTGCATTGTCCAGTAGAAGAATTACTTTTCCAGTTTTCTTTTCTTGTTCTTTCAACCTCTTCACATTTGGGATGAACTGATTTGTATACCAATCAAGAAATATTTCACTATTCATCCAAGCACTCTTCTGTGCTTTGTAGCACAATGGGAGACATGTCACATTCTTTAAACAACGTGTTTTTTTTGGCTTTGCCGATCATTAGCACCGGTAAACGATGACTTCCACTGGCATTCGCGGCTACCAAAATTGTTACTCTCTCTTTGCACTTTTTAAACCCAGGGGCAGCTGCTTCGCGCTGAGATGCAAGTGATTTTTGAGGCAATGATTTCCAGTATAAGCCAGTCTCATCGGCATTATACACATCATCGAGTAAATAACCTTCTTCTTCCAAAAAAGCCAAGAATGTTTCTTTAAAATTTTCAGCGGCAGTTGCATCGCTAGATGAAGATTCCCCTTGAATCTCCAATTCTCGTATGCCATGACGAGATTTAAAGTTTCTTAACCATCCCTGGCTAGCCTTAAAGTCAGGAGGACCGTCAAGTTGACTGTTGAACTGAAGTGCCTTTTCACAGAATAGAGAGCCAGAGATAGGTTCCCCTTTGCTTCTTCTTTGCACAAACCATATATACAAAGCCTCTTCCAATTTCAAATCTTTCGCATTTCTCATGGTTTTATGTTTCTTCGACCCATTTTCACTATCCAATTTCGATGCAAAACTCATAATTTTATCCTTGTTACTTTTGATGTCAGAGACGGTAGCTTTCTCAACATTGAAAATCCTCGCAAATGAAGACACAGTTTCACCTTTTCCTAGTCTCTTGATAATTTCTGTTTTCGTTTCAATTGACAAAACATTGCGGTTCCTTTTATATGCTTTAGGCCTACTGGAAGATGCCAGGTCGCACAGAGAAATACGTGTACACCAAAATTATCCTGCTGTAGTAGCAGACACAATTATTTTAAGTTGAACTGTCTGTTTAGCCAGTGTTCTGCCTAGAACTCACACGTACACTGGATTGGTAAACCAGATATTAACGGACTTTATGATCTAACTGACTTCATGTACGTAAGCGACCGTCCATTAGCCCATCTCATTGTCTACAAATTGTTCGCACACATTTGAAGCTTGCCGCATCAAAAGATTCAGAACTGTAGTCTAACGTGACTGGTGGAGACTTGATTTTTTTTTTTTGTCTGGAAAAAGTGTTCGGATAATTGGATGTTCGGATAATTGGGGTTCGGATAAATGGAGTTCTACTTTACGTAACCAAATTATACGTCGGCCTTAGACAGTAAACCCGACAGGCCAGTCAACACAATACAACAGAAAAGAAGAGGTAACACTACGTTACTGACTAATGTTTTATTATGTTACTGACTAATGTTGGACTATGTTACTGACTAAAGCTTGACTACGTTACTGACCAATGTTTGACTATGTTAATGACTAATGCTTGAATACGTTACTGACTATTGTTTGACTATGTTACTGAATAATGTTTGACAATGTTACTGACTAATGCTTGACTATGTTACAGACTAATGCGTGACTATGTTACTGACTATTGCTTGACTATGTTACTGACTAAAGCTTGACTATGTTACTGACTAATGTTTAACTATGTCACTGACTAATGTTTGACTATGTTACTGACTAATGTTTAACTTATGTTACTGACTAATGTTTGACTATGTTAGTGACTAATGTTTGACTATGTTACTGACTAATATTCGACTATGTTACTGACTAATGTTTGACTACGTTACTGAGTATTGCTTGACTGTGTTATTGATTATTCCTTGACCACGTTACTGACTAATTTTTGACTATGTTACTGTTTTATGCTTTACTATACTACTCGCTAATTTTTGACTTTGTTACTGACTATTGCTTGACTATGTTACTGACCATTGCTTGACTATGTTACTTATTAATGTTTTAATATGGTACTGACTAATGTTTGACTATGTTACTGACTAAGGCTTGACTGTGTTACTGACTAATGTGACTATCTTACTGACTAATGTCTGGCTATGTTGCTGGCTAATGCTTGGCTATGTTACTGACTAATGCTTGACTATGTTACTGACTAATGTTTGACTATGTTACTGACTAATGCTTGACTATGTTACTGACTAATGCTTCACTATGTCACTGACTAACGCTTGAGTATGTTACTGACTAATGCTTAACTATGTTACTGACTAATGCTTGACTATGTTACTGACTAATGCTTGACTAAGTTACTGACTATTATTGCTTGACTATGTGTCACAGAGAGTTTTATGATCAATAAATTTTCTCTATTCTCTTCTTTTTCTACCCGTGTCCTTTACTTTATTATCGCTCTTTTATCCTTTTCCTGTATTTTTCGCATTCGTTCGTTTGCGAAAAATATTTTCTTTCCCATTCTCACTTTACCGTTTTTCTTTCTCATACTGATACGCATTCTATTACGTAGATGTCAGTCAGACGAGAAACTGTGAATATTCATCTATCTCAGACATAGGAGCAGACTTTTGGCTAGCATTTTCACCTGACACGAACGTTTCTCCGGCGTGAGGTGTGATAACCGACATCTGCACGGCGCAGAATGAAACATTTGTCTGGTATTTTCCTCTATCACGGCACTCAGGGCCATTTTTTTAGCAGTGAGGTGTCAAGACGCGAAGTGGCAGTTTATGGCAGGTCCGCTGGTTATGGAAAGTGTTAATGAGAAGGGGAGAGATCGGCGCTGTTTCGTGTTTTCGAAATAACGTGGGACCTCTTTGTCTGTTTGATAGATATAATCAGAGTTTTAAACTTAATTTCACTCATTCTCCTAATTAGCAGTAGACGGTCGCTCGTGCTAGTGAAAGAAGCTTTTATAGCGAAGTTCTTAGTGCTCGTCAAAGTTTGCCGAGTTTCTAGAATATCTATCTAGTGAATGATTCTAGTCATTGTGATCTGTAGTTCTGTGGAGGTAAATATTATATTAAGTATCTAATATTTTGTGAAGTGTTTAAAGTGATAATCGCTTATTTCATATTTCACTAGTTAGATTTTGTTCTGAGTGCTTAATTTATAAGTCTGTTATATTCTCTAGTCGACAAGTTACAATGGAAAGCAGAATAAATTAAAATTTTAAGCTTAAACTCACGCAGCCATAAATGAATTTAATTTAACTGCTAAATACTCAGTCGAGAATATTTTAAACTAACTAGTAAATGCACTGATGCCTCATGAGTATTGACCAAATATATTTATATGTATTTCAAATTCATGATGATTGATTTTTTAAATATAACTACTTCACGGGAATTTAAACGATAAGTCAAGCGCTACGCTTGCAGTTTAAAATGTAAGTTATAACAAGTACATAGTATGTATAATTATTTTATATGTGTTTTTTCTTCTATTTAGTGAAGAAAACTGGCGTTAACCCAAACTTTGCCAGCGTTAAGTAAAGAAAAATATCTGTGAAGAACAAAAACATTCTGTCCTTAAAGACTTGGTCTATAACCTTTACAAGAACTTTAAAGATTTTAAAGAAGTAACGGGCCCATCGAGCCTGATTTGATTCTTCCAGAGAAAAACCTCAAGTACATTTTAGCCCGTGCGGCAAGTAACATATTAACGTCAGTAACATTCCGACGGAGTTTTGACTAGTGGTGTGGTGACCAAATATAGTCCTTTTCCTGAAAGTAGACATCGACCTGACATTCCTCATTTCTAGAAACCTAAGCCATTTTGACACTGTGCTCGCTGTTAACGTACGTGCCTGGACAATTTCAATGTGACTTAAACAGATATCCTAAAAATAGTAGAACCAAGACAACTTTCCCTGAAGCAGTGAATTCAACCCGTCTTTTTGGAACTGGGGTTATCTTGGCCACGGCTACCATTGAAGATTCTGTATATGCATGTCCTAAAAATTATGTTGCCAGATGCTGCTACCAAAGCTGTAAGTATGCAAGAGAGCACGTGGCCACGGCTGAGTGAATAGAGTGAATGCAGGTCTGAGTGTTCCTTTATTGTGGTATTTTTGCACCCAGTTTTTTCTTGCTGTCTTAAATTTCTTTATGCAAGTTTTGTTGCTAACAAATATTTTTCCTTAGAATAGATCAGAGTATCAAGTCTGTCCATAACTTAAAGGGAAAAAAAAAGAACTTAGACTCAATCATATGTATCTGTGACTCTTTGGGGCTATCACTTTCTTCTAACGGGACTGTGAGCTATACATCGAGGGGAAGGATCATACCAACGGGTCTATCATTCTTGTAGCATTCCTTGGTTTTTTTATGACTTTGTATATGCTTTGATGTAATTTTATGTGTTGTGATGGAATTTTTCTGATAATTAAAAATTCTCTTGAACTTAATCAGTGTGTCGGGTCAGCTCGTTCCAAAATATCTATATAGTCATTGTTATAGTTTTCCCACGTGTGTGCGTCTACATGTCGTCAATTGCGTGTGTGTGCTCGTGAGTAGTAATATATATGTTAATATATGTAGTCAATAGACTGTCTGACTACTCTAGATATGTTGTAGAAGATAGGCTAAAAGAGAGAAAAATTCTCGATTTCAGAGACAGCCTCTATTGATTTCTACCACCTCACTCGTGGAAATCTATTTCTACTATTATCTCTCACTGTGGCTATCACTCATTCTAATCTATTCAGAAGGGACCAACCCAAGTCTTAATTCCCCTATCAAAAGTCTATGACACTATGTTACTGACTAATGCTTTATTATGTTACTGATTAATGTTACATTATGTTACTGACTAATGTTTGACTATGTTACTGATTAATGTTCGACTATGTTACTGACTAATGTTTGATTATGTTGCTGACTAATGTTTGACTATGTTACTGACTATTGCTTGACTATGTTACTGATTATTGCTTGACTATGTTACTGGGTTATGCTTTACTATGTTACTGGCTAATTTTTGACTGTTACTGGTTATTGCTTGACTGTGTTACTGACCATTGGTTGACTATGTTACTGACTAATGTTTGAATATATTACTGACTATTGTTTGACTATTTTACTGACTAAGGCCTGACTGTGTTACTGACTAGTGCTTGACTATGTTACTGACTAAGGCTTGACTATGTTACTGACTAATGTTTGACTATGTTGCTGACTAATGCTTGACTATGTCACTGATTAATGCTTGACTATGTCACTGACTAATTTTTGACTATGTTACTGACTAATGTTTGACTATTTTACTGAGTAATGCTTGACTATGTTACAGACTAATGCTTGACTATGTTACTGACTAATGCTTGACTACATAACTGACTAATGCTTGACTATGTTAGTGACTAATGCTTGACAATGTCACTGACTAATGCTTGAGTAAGATACTGACTAATGCTTGACTATATTACTGACAAATATTTGACTATGTTACTGGCTAATGCTTGACTTACTAAGGATTGACTATGTTACTGACTAATGCTTGACTATTTTACTGACTAAGGCTTGACTGTGTTACTGACTAATGCTTGACTATGTTATGACTAAGTCTTTACTATGTTACTGACAAATGTTTGACTAAGATACTGACTAATGCTCTACAATGTTGCTGATTAATGTTTGACTATGTTACTGACTAATGGTTGACTATGTTTATTGGTTTATGCTTTACTATGCTACTGGCTAATTTTTGACTTTGTTACAGACTATTGCTTGACTATGTTACTGACTAATGTTTCAATATGCTACTGATTAATGTTTGACTATGTTACTGACTAAGGCTTGACTATGTTACTGATTAATGTTTGACTATGTTACTGACTAATGCTTGACTATGTTACTGACTAATGTTTAAATATGTTACTGACAAATGCTTGACTATGTTACTAACTAATACTTGACTATGTTACTGACTTTTGCTTGACTATGTTACTGACTAATGCTTGAATATGTTGCTGACTAATGCTTGACTTTGTTACTAACTAATGCTTGACTAAGTTAATGACTATTGCTTGACTATGTTACCGACTTATGCTTGATTATGTTACAGACTAATGTTTGACTATGTTACTGTCTACTGTATAACAATGTTACTGACTAATGTCTGATTGTATTACTGACTAATGTTTTACGATGTTACTGACTAATGTTTGACTATGTTACAGACTAATATTTGTCTATGTTACTGACAGATGTTTGACTATGTTACTGACTAATGTTTGACTATGTTACTGAATAATGTTTGACTATGTTACTGACTAATGTTTGACTATTTTACTGACTAATGTTTGACTATGTTACTGATTATTGCTTGATTATGTTACTGAATATTTTTTGTCTATGTTACTGGGTTATGCTTTACTATGTTACTGGCTAATTTTTGACTGTTACTGACTATTACTTGCCTAAGTTACTGACCCTTGCTTGACTATGCTACTGACTAATGTTTGAATATGTTACTGACTAATGTTTGATAATTTTACTGACTAAGGCTTGACTGTGTTACTGAGTAATGCTTGACTATGTTACTGACTAAGACTTGACTACGTTACTGACTAATGTTTGACTATGTTATTGACTAATGTTTGACTATGTTAATGACTAATGCTTGAATACGTTACTGACTATTGTTTGACTATGTTACTGACTAATGCTTGACTATGTTACTGGCTATTGCTTGACTATGTTACTTACTAACGCTTGACTTTGTTACTGACTAATGCTTGGCTATTTTACAGACTAAGGCTTGGCTGTGTTACTGACTAATGCTTGACTATGTTACTGACTAATGTTTAACTTATGTTACTGACTAATGTTTAATTATGTCACTGACTAATGTTTGACTATGTTACTGACTAATGTTTAACTATCTTACTGACAAGTGTTTGACTATGTTACTGACTAATGTTTAACTATCTTACTGACTAATGTTTGACAATGTTACTGACTAATTCATGACTATGTTACTGACTAATGCTTGACTATTTTACTGAATAATGCTTGATTATGTTACTGACTAATGCTTGGCTGTTACTGACTAATGCTTGACTATGTTACTGACTAATGTTTGACTATGTTACTGACTAATGCTTGACTATGTTACTGACTAATGCTCATTATGCAAACATACAACTATCCGGGGGAAAACAATTTATCAACCAAGTAAATCTCCCCATTTCAAATGATACTTCCCATTTCCTCATTTGTGCTTTATGTATTGTGATTCAAAAAGCAAGGTCTAAGGGGTAACAGTAAATGTTTGATTTCAAACGGGTTGCCGCTTGTCGTTTGCGCTGTATAAACACGCAGCGTTCATTGGCATTACCTGTTAATACGGTAACATTTCTATAGCATGGTCTCAGACCTCGCATATATATGTCCAAACCCTCTTAGAAAAAAAAAGAAGAACAATAAAAAGTCTGATCTGTAGGAATTTGATCTTCTTTCACCTTCACTACAGGTCGACTACAAAATTACGAGCCACGCTGTCACAACGGATGAGAATTTTTGTGGAATGAAGCAAAACATATACAGAATAATTATTATTCCGCCGCAGCTTCGTACTCGTAGCGAAACGCAGAAAAACGTCGAAGAACTATTTTCGTGTGGAACTTTTTAGCTTTTTGAGTCTGTAGAGGAAATCTCCGCTAAACTTTTATGTATGTACAATGTCATTTTCTTGGCTGCTTTAATCGTTCCTAGGTATTTCTGTTTTTGTATTCAGTCATTCCTCTATACACACAAACATACACAGAAGACGCGCAAACACGATTGTGTAAATATATACATATACACTTAAATAAACAACACAAATATATATAGAATCCCACGTATATACATCAATTCACACATACTCGTACATAACATAAAATCGCATAGAAAAACACATATATACAAGGTATACATACAAATATTCATATATATATATATATATATATATATATATATATATATATATATATATATATATATATATGTGCTATGGTGTCTATGCTATTGACTCCACAAGGAAGAAGAAAGCAAGGACAGCGAAAAGCCACCTGGCGGAGAACAGTAGAAGCGGAGATGCTAAGCATGAACCAGAGCTGGGGCACCACACAAATGATGGCTGCCGACCGAGCAAAGTGGAAACAGTTTATTGCTGCCCTACAAGACGCCACCAGGCGTGATGGTCACTAATTGCATTGTCAGTAATCGACCAAGGACCAAAGAAGAAGATATCTATATATATCTTTATGTGTCACGAACAGTTAAAGGTTGAGTGTATTTCTGTGAAACTCAAATGATGTTTACGTTAGTTGTTGAGAATTGTTCGTGTATGATCAAGCGGAGATATGTGACAGTGTGAGCGAATGTCAGGACATTGCCCGGAGGTGTAGAAAGTGAGACGGGGTAAATGCAGCGTGTAGAGTCTGCCAATGATATATTGTTGAGAGATGTGAATTTGTGAAGCCATAGGCTATATTGATAGTAGCAGTAGTGCTAGAGAGATAGTGATATGTGTGTGTATATATATATATATATATATATATATATATATATATATATATATATATATATATATATATATATATATATATATATATATATATATATATATATATATATATATATATATATATATATATATATAATAGCCCCTTCAGTCTTAAATGACTATGGGAATGCGCACCTGAGGTGACAACCCTCAGCTGCTTATTTTCCTGGTGCTCCTTTCGACGTTTTCTCCTCTCTTCTGCTTGTTGTGTGAGCCTCTTTTCGCCGACTCTGAGGTGGCGCCGTAAATAGCATCGCCACTTAGTGCGATCGGCAGCTTCATCCTCCCATGTTGCTGGATCCATGTCCAGTGCCAGCATATCTCTCTTGCACATCTTTGAACGTCAGCTGTGGTCGCTCAACTGTTCTCTGCCATCTGCTAATTGTCCGTAGAAGATATCCTTCGGGATGCGACCATCTTCCATGCGGCGGACATGGCCAAGCCAGCGTAGTCTGCGCTGTCTAAGCATTGTATACATGCTTTGAAGGCCAGCACGTGACAACACCTCGACGTTTGTCACTTTATCTTTCCACGAGATGCCGAGGATGTAGCGTAGAAACCGTAAATGGAAGGTATTGAGCCTCCTTTCTTGCTCAGCATAGGTTGTCCAGGTCTCGCTGCCATATAGGAGTGTTGTTGTTTTGAAGCGGTGATGGGTGGAGAGCGGGCACTTAACAGCTGCCCGTTATTGCCTTTTCTTGTTCCATCTTGGTCTACCCTGTTAGACATGAAAATTGGTTATAATTTGGGTATTTAGTGTCATTTTGTTTACTAATTTTGTTTTAAATTTAAATAACTATTATCTTTTGCAGTTGCTGGTTTTAATTTATATTAGTATTTGTCATTTTATTTTCTCTTTTGTATTGTTTATAGATAACTATTGTCCTTTACTTACTTACTTAGTCGTTCCCCTTCTACCGTGAGGTGTAGCGGTTTGGAAGAAAGAGCGCCAGACTATATTATCGGCTGTCTTCCTCCTGGTCTGGTTCCATTCTAGTCCTCGGTCCTTCAAAGATTGTCTAATGTTGTCCTCCCAGCGGACTCTGGGTCGTCCTGGGGGTCTGGATCCCTTGCTCTTTGTTTCCCATGCTTGTCGCGGTAGCCGATCTTCTCCCATTCTGCAGACATGGCCAAACCATCTTAGTTGGGACTGTTCTACTTGGGTCTGCAGGGGGTGGGATTTTAGGCCTTGACGTATAGTCTGGTTGTAGACCATGTCTCTTCTTGTTACTTCAACCACCATCCTCAGATACCTCATTTCTGAGGTTTGGATCTGGCTTTTGTGGGTTGTAGTCATGGCCCATGACTCGCATTCATACGTCAAGACTGGGACATAGGTGGAGCGGTATACAGCCATCTTCGTTTTCTTACCAACCTCTCTCTTGCTGAGGAATCCTCGATTTATGGCCTGAAAAAGTCTCCCAGCTGCTGCTTTTCGAGTGGCCAACTCTTCTTTGATGCTCCCCTTTCGGTCTATAATAGCTTAGAGGTATTTAAAGTGGTCGACCTGCTCCATGACCTGTTCTCCCAGCTTAATCTGATGTCTTCTTTCTTCTCGTGATATCACCATGGATTTTGTTTTAGAGCTGCTTATGACCATCCCTCTCTTCTCCAGCTCTTCCTTCCAGAGTTGCAGGTTGGATTGGAGATGTGCCTCTAATTTAGCAATCAGGGCAACATCATCAGCAAATGCCAGCTCTGAAATACAGAACTGTCTCATCTTCCAGTACCCCGCTGAATACTTTCTTCTTCTCTCCTTACATGCCTTGATAACATCGTTCATGAGGAGTATGAAAAGATAAGGTGACAGGATATCACCTTGTCTTACACCAGTGGTGGTCCTGAACTCTTCTGACTTATGATTTGCTGTCCTCACATAATTTCTGCAAGACTTGTAGAAGCTCTGTATAGCATGAATCAGAGATGCTGGAATGTTCTTCCTTGCCAAACAGTCCCAAAGTTTGCTCCAGGGGACCCTGTTAAACGCCTTTTCCAGATCTATGAAACAAAGATGGATTTCACTCTTATACTCAAGGGCCTTTTCACTCAGCTGTCTGAGTGTGAAGATTAGGTCTTGAGTACTTCGGTTAGCTTGGAATCCGCACTGGACCTCATCCAACTGTGGCTTAGCTAGGCGTCGGAATCTCTGCTCTAGGATTCTAGAGTAGTTTTTACCAGGGACACTGAGAAGGGATATGCCTTTATGGTTTCCACATTGTCGATTGTCACCCTTTTTGAAAATTGGTGTTATGGTGGCAATCTCCCAATCCTTTGGTTTGGTCTTGTTGCACCACGCTGCCTGTAGGACCCTTAAGAGTAATAGCTCGCCTGATGCTCCCATGTACTTAACCATTTCTGGTGTTATACCATCATGCCCTGCTGCTTTGCCCATCTTGATTTTCTCCAGTGCTGCCTTCAGTTCTTCCATCTTTATGTCATCTTTATCACCATTGGTTTCCTCTTCTGTGCTAGTGGTTATCATTTCTGATGCTTGACCTTGCTCACCATCAAGGAGTTCTGAGAAATATTCTTTCCATCTTTCCATTACTTCCTTCGGGGCAGTAAGCAATTTGCTTTGCTTGTCCTTTATAAATTTGAGAGGGCATTGTTTTTCCTTCCTCGTGTTCTTTAGGGTCTTATAGAAAAATTTCTGGTTTTCTTGCGCATCTTTTTCTAGCTTGTCTTTAAATTCTTCTGAGAACTTGTGTTTCTGCTAGCACCTTGTTCTTTGTTTCTGTTCTGAGTATCATATATTCTCTATATTTTTCTATTTGTTCCGCTGTGTTTTTAGCTCCTAAGTAATGTTTTGATGCCATTTTCTTCTCTCTTATTTTCTCTTTGACTTTCTCTGTCCACCAAGGTGTCCTCTTTCTCTTGTTCCCAAGTTGGACTTCACCACATGCTTCTGCAGCAGCTGTCTTTACGATGTCCTTGAATTTAAGCCAGAGGGTTTCCAAGTCATCAGGTTGTTCTTCTGTGTTACTCACCGCTGTAGCATTAAACCCCTGATATTTGGACTACATTTCTGGCTCTCTCAGCTTGTAGGTCTTAATGCTCATTTCTCCTGGTAGTTTACTTGGTTTCTTGCGTGATGTTGGGCATTTCCTAGGCTGAGCAACTATTTCAGTTGTTCTTTTGATTGTAAGCAGGTAGTGATCACTTCCAATCTCTGGCCCCCGCCAGACTCTAGCATCCCGGACATATTTGAATGAGCTCCTCCTAACAATGGCATAGTCGATCATTGACTTCTCATTCTTTGTTGGTTCACATCTAGTGTATGCATGTATGCGCTTATGAGGGAACTTTGTGTTTTTAATGATCAGATTCTGCTTACTGCAGAATCTAAGGAGTCGCTTTCCATTGTCATTGAGAGTGTCTTCTCCATATCGTCCAATAACTCCACCCCATTTAGCATGCTCATTTCCAATACTGACATTGAAATCTCCGAGCATGATAATTTCATCTAGGCAGTCATCCACTGTCCTTTGAAGCAGCTCGAAGAATTCCTCCTTGACCTCTGCTCTCTCATCCTCATTTGGCCCATACACTATGACCAGGTTGCTATGGTTTCTCCTTCATTTAGTTTTACAACCATAATGTGCTCCGAGACAAAGTTCCTTCCCTTGATACTATCTTTTTGGTTTTTGGCCACAATGCAACCCACGTCCCCTTTAGCTCTTTCACATGTGGGTACACCACTTTAGAGCAGCGTGTTGCCATCGAGATCCATGACTCCTTGTCCATTTTTCTTTGTTTCCGTTATAGCCAGGATTTCTAATTTTTCTTTCCTCATCTCTTCCACCAGCTCCTCTTCTTTCCCATTTATACTTCTTGTGTTCCAAGTTCCATAAGTCGTAGTCCGTAGTCCTGTAGCCGGGGCAGGTGTTCCTTAGGACTGGAACGGCACCATATTACATCATGTGGCAGTGCCGGTATATGCAGTATTTTCAGTTTACTTTACAGAGAGCAGATGTTTAACTGGCCTAATCACCAGAGATTTAGATTTCTCTCTTAAATTTGTGTTACCAGGTTCGATTTTTTTCATTAGGTGTTGATGTAGCGAATTTAATTGAAATGGATAGATTTCTTATCTAGATCTCAAAACTGTAGTAATTCACCTTTTCAACAGCGTTCGATTTCATGCAAAACTTTTAATATCTTTCAGCATGAAACTTAAAATTTCAACAAAGTCTGGAATTCAGAACATTTTTACAATAATAAGTATAATAAAATTCTATCATCTCATCAGATGCTTTCATCGATGCAAAAATCCCTTTTTGCATCCTTGTCTCGTAGGCCTACTCAATTGTCAAATATGGCGAACCGATACTTGTGCGTTAATTCACCGGTTAAATCAAATTGTGGATATTTATTACCCAAACCGATCACCGTTCTCTTTCTTGACTGAAAAAGTGTCATTGTCCTCTCCCCCCTCCCCCGTTGCTTAGAATTTTTTTTAAAACACGCCTGCCGTTCGTAAGGTTGTAGTCACGTAGCACATTCTGCCGTAGGGGAGTGAAGTGTTATAGACTTCGATGTACTGGGTCCCAGCTTTATGAGGTGGGGTGGCCTGTTCCCTTCCTCGCTGCCGTTGCCTTCTCTAACTCAAGATCAGAGGCAGGTACCCTTTTACAGCTGGTTAGACTGATGCGTGACACCTGTTCCCTTTCTCGCTGCCGTTGCCTTCTCTAACTCAAGATCAGAGGCAGGTACCCTTTTACAGCTGGTTTGACTGATGCGTGACACCTGTTCCCTTCCTCGCTGCCGTTGCCTTCTCTAACTCAGGATCAGAGTAAGGTACCCATTTACAGCTGTTATGGAGTGTTAGAGACTTCACCATACTAGGTCCAGCATCGAGAGATGGGGTCTACCTAGCTATAAATGGGTACTTAACTTTGAGTTAGGGAAGGAAAAGACAGCGAGGAAGGAAACTGGTCTCCCCACCTCTCGATGCTGGACCTAGTATGGTGAAGTCTCTAACACTCCATAACCAGCTGTAAATGGGTACCTGACTCTGATCCTGAGTTAGAGAAGGCAACGGCAGCGAGGAAGGGAACATGTGTCACGCATCAGTCAAACCAGCTGTAAAAGGGTGCCTGACTCTGATCTTGAGTTAGAGAAGGCAACGGCAGCGAGGAAGGGAACATGTGTCACGCATCAGTCAAACCAGCTGTAAAATGGTGCCTGACTCTGATCTTGAGTTAGAGAAGGCAACGGCAGCGAGGAAGGGAACATGTGTCACGCATCAGTCAAACCAGCTGTAAAAGGGTGCCTGACTCTGATCTTGAGTTAGAGAAGGCAACGGCAGCGATTTCCTTTGTTTCCTTTGTACCGTTAACTTGTAGAACTGATTCAATTCCGTTCTATTGGTTTATAAACTTTTTTTTAAAAATACGGGAGGGGGGGGGGGTTTGAGGGCGGGTCTGTCGTAAGCGTGTCAACTATGAATGCAAGAGAAACGCTTTTTTTTTTAACTTGCCTCCCAAATCACAATGTGAAATCAACATTTTTCAGTCAAGAAAAAGTAGGGTTCTCAGTTTTGGTAATAAATTTCCAGAATTTGATTTAACCGGTGAATAAACGCACAAGAACCGGCGAACCTTCTCATTCCACCGTGTTCCTTCTTTTAAGTTACAGTCTTATTTTAGGTTCGACGACATTTACCCATCTCCTCAGATTTGTCCTTGATTTCTTTATCGTCATAAGCATTCCTTGAGTTAAATGCTTTCCAACACAAGAATATTTTCTACTCTACATGGTTTGAGGTGTAAGACTATTTTTTGCAAATTGACTCAAATCCTCGAACCTAGTTCTGCTGCGACTAGGGTTGGGAGCTCTATTCAAAATACATATTTAACGATTGTCACTACTTACGCCAGTAAGAAATATATATATATATATAACCACTCAATGTCCTGAAATACACATTTTATAAGAAATGTTGAAGTTTGATTTTCTCAAACTAAGAAATATGTAGAGCTGGACCAGATACGACCTCTTGAGTTGCGCTCTTTCATTCTACTGCCAAATGGCGTCGTTGTTCCACTTTCCCCGGGGTAAATCTGAGCTATCCGATTGGTCAGGGGAAATCACCCAATTATTAGAAATGGCGTGTAGAAGCGACTCTACCCTAAATATGTGACACTATTTATTATTTTCTGTTTCTCATAAAATATAAAATTATGGGGTGGTCTGTGCTTCCTCTGTCTTGTAAGAATATAGTCTGTTTCCAAAGGAACAACTATGTACACGGCCACATATAGATTCCGGGGCTCCGCAAATGTATCCCGTAGGGAGACATCTGAGTACTATCAATAACAAAAATCCATCCCCAAAAATTTCTAAGTTCAAAAAAAAAATTTTCAGAAAAATTTAAAGTTCAAAAATTTTTCTAAGTCCAAAAATATTTCCAAAAAATTTAATCTAATTCCTATACTGGGGTCCTATGTCTATATGAGGTCGTCTGCTATGTAAAAAAAACTAGTAGTGGACATCAACTTCAAAAAGTGTAACTTATTCATCACATCATAATATTTTTCACCAAATTTACAAATTGGCAACACTGCCCAACAAAATCTGCAAAACACTCATAAGGTCATCACTAAAAAAAAATGTGACGACTGGCAACACTAGGGAATGAACAATAAACTATCTTATTTGCAGAACTTGGCTGGATTATCATAATCTATTACATTTCATTCAAAAATATAGTTGATTACCTTCTCTTGGATGTGGTAGGGGTGTTTTCTCTTTTCTGTACTGTTATTTGCTCCATATTAAAAGCCTGCAAGTACTAAAAAAATCTTTTTTTTTTCCTGGCGTACTTATTTATTCTATTTCCCAAGTACTCTGCAATATTCCAAGAAATGTCCAAAATCTCTAATTCCTATGGTAATGGCAATCCACTTTCATAGAATAGCCAATGTTTTCATGGATACTCATCATCATCTTCTTTTTTTTTCAGTGAATGAGCCACTTGCTCATTATTACATGTAGAAAACATCTCTAAACATAATATGCATATTTATCAGACGATAATACGACCAGCATCATTTTTATAAGTAATCATTTTTCACAATAAAAGCATTAAAACCTCATGGCTTATCCTTATTTATCTATCTGAATGTTTCCTTGTTATAGACATTTTCTAAATGGTAAGTGTATAAATTCGTTCTAAGTCCGTCACTGTAGAAAATGTTCTATATTACATTTTTTTTTTTTTTTTTAAATATGTGATGTTTGTCTCCAATATCCGTACGTCTGGTGGTGATCCTGTCCATTAGTCAGTTATTTCTAATCATTCCTTCTTTTCTGTCAATACAGTATTTTTTTTTTTTTGAACCCTTCCCTAGAAATATTATTTTATATATATATTTATTCTTCAAAGATCTTCTTTGACTTCCCATACATCAATTTTCAAACATCACATTATTCAGCAACCAACAGACGAATGTGTTACTATCATATTATGAAATAGAAGGGAAAAGAAAAAATATAGTTTCCAAATCATCATGAATTTTCTACATTGGGTTCCGTATTACTTTATTTTCTCTTTTAAGACAACTGCTTATACTCTTGACAATATGTATCCATGTTGTCACTCTCGAGGCATCCTTGTATACAATTTATATTTGTCTCCTTTTTTTTTTTTCATAACACCAATGTATCATTTATGGTGTTCCAATATCATTGTATCTATTCTAGTCCTCCTGTTATCTTGAGAATTCATCCTTAGTAACTCCCTATGTACCTTATCTAGCAATACCTTTATGCAAAACACATCAAACAATTATTTATGGAACTATCAACTGAGATGTAAGAACTTTTGACAATATGAGATGAAAAAAAAAATTTTTGGGGTCATCACTCAAAAAAAAAATGTGACATAGAAAGGAAGAAAATAATCAATTGATCGTGAGGAATCTACAATATTCTCGTAAGACAAAGTTCCTGGCACTCTGACTACTATTTATCCATATTATTTCTGGTTATCCTTGCATACAGTGTACCATTTCCATTTTCTTTATAAGTCCAATTCCTCGCTCATGGTGCTCCAATATTTAAAATGTGGATCCTTCCTATTCCTCTTATTCTGTACTGGAAATATATCCTTATTAATTGTCCATGTACTATATTTGCGAATATTTATCATCAATGTATCAACTAATCATTTATAGAACTATTAACATAAATGTCTAGACTTTACTAAAACATGAACAAAAACATGTCTTTTTACATATGTGCAAAATTTCGACACCAACTCTGCCTTCGCTGGTCGAGGGTTAGTCAGAGTTATGTGGTGTCTGTAACATCCGCTGACTACAGCCGGATGGGTGACTTATGGTACTTATAATTCAAAAATCTCATCCGTCAGTTATCTTAAGTGTGGGGCGGGGGTCTATTTCATGGTGTCCTTGACCAAGTTTGCTGCATTTCTAATCTAGGTATTCTTTTTTTTTTTTTTTTTTTTTTTTCATAGTATCTCCATGATATATCTGTGACATGTCTGTCCTTGGGATAACATTATTTTTTTTTTTTTATCCAATATCCTCGGGGTGAGCAAATCTCAGTGTGTCCACTTTCATCAATCATTTATTTATTTTCTCTCCTGTAATTCTGGGTATGTTATGAGTATTTTAAATTGTCAATTTATTCCAACTATCTTACAACATTCTGTAATTCGTGATAAGGAATAGTCATTTGTTATACAACAATGTTCATATTACAAAGGCAATAAGCAAAAATCAAAGAGATATCTTCTCCAAAATGCGGATGCATCTCTATTTCCTTTACCTCTGGGCGTAGCAATTATTCAGTCATTTTTTTTTTCTCCATTATTTAATCTCCATTTTGTGTCCTTAGTACCTGTGGTTCCATGGGATTATCATAATTCATTTGTGTCTCTTGTCTACTGATAATCCTTCAATAATGACTTCAAATATGGTCCTCATATGTGCAACAATCATCTGCTCTGATTTGTTCCATGGTATTCATCAAATATTCTATTATATCCTTGTCTTATCTCGTAACCACGAAAGACTAAGATTATTCCTCCTCCAATGTTAATGTGGGGGATTTTGTGCATAAACATTACAACAAAATCTCAGCTGTGACAACATAAAGTTTCACCTTAATATAAAATGTCATCTTCATCATACATAACCTGTTGCTTCTTCATCTCATGTGTCATTAGTGGTTATCATGCGGTAATGGGGTATTTCATTTGCTAGGTCAGCATGTGCAAATGCTATTTCTTTAACATGGGCAAAGGCATCATCAACAAATAGGTGCAATTTGTTCAATCTGGGGTTAGCATATACTAATGCTCTCAAGGGATTGTTCATTTGCAGAAAATCAGCATGCACAAATGTCATTGGGGTACTTGTGATATCAACAAAATATTGTTGGAATATCAGGGATCAAGCTGATGGGGGTATGAGTGGCATAGGGTGATTTATTTATTTTCTTCTTCATCTGCTAACCTCAGGGCAGTCAATGTTTTACAATATTGTCTTATCATCATCAAAATGTGTGTGGGTGGCATATAAACATATAGCATCTTATATAAAAAAAAACATTCTAATTGTTTTTTTTTTTTCTTTTATGTCTTTTCTGTTTGTATCACAAGTACTAAAGAATGATAAAAATCAATTCACTAAACACTAGATATTCTAATAGTAAATCCTAACCAATAGGGTTGCAAGTAATAGTTTAGGTTAGAATAGAAGGAATGTTGTAGCAGTGTCTGTTGTCAATAAGTGGCGAGGAAAGGGTACATCAAGGATCTCCTGATTACAACATGATTGTAATTCCAAGGAATGAATATGATTGGGATTTTAAAAAAATCACAAGTCTAGAATGTCGTCTCAATATAGTGGAAAGGAAAAATAGTAAGTTAAAGATGAGTAACAGTGAAGTGAAGAAAATCTTACTATAGAGAGTCAAGGTTGGGATATGGAATCTCTTTAGGAGAATGTTTAAAATTCTTGACAGTACTAATATACATCTGGGTCTAAAATAATAATGTACATTTGAAAATAAATAATCCTGTGGAGAAAAATAGCATAACCTACAATACTAGTTTTGGGTATGAATTATGTGCTGTTAAGAGATGTCATAGTAGGAACAGTATGATTGATCAAGGTGGCAGATATCAAGGAGTTTAGCATAATATAGATCAAAGAAATATTAGTATGAGGTAAGAAAAAAAAACTACTGGTGTAAAGTGTCTGCATGAAAATGCTGGTGAATGGAGCGTGGAATATGATCAGTTACAAAAGTGGAGATGAATGTTACAACAGAATAGTGTGACACATGTGTTATAGGTAAAGTTGTGTAGCATTCTAAATATTAAGAAAATGTATGTAACTAAATAAGGGTGTCTGTAAACTCGTAACACCGTGTGTTATCAATTGTTTTAACATTTTTATTTCACAATTATGCTATCTAAAGAAAATCCTCCGTGTGCTGGTCTTGATTTCTTTCTGGGCATCAGTATTCTAAGGCTGGAAAAAATAACTTTCTCAGTGAGGCTTTGACATCTTAGTCTGTAAGCAAGTCATTTGAACTGTCAAAAACTGAAAATAGAGTACATGGGGAGAGTTAGTACATTGTTAAAAAGGTTTGTTCACATATGCGTTGACCGTGTTCGGATTTGCGAACACATAAAACACCTGGGCGTGTTTTTCAGAACAGCTTCGCTAGTTCCTTCACCATCTCTAACCTTGCAATGTCCCGACTGCTTAGGCGAGCATCATACATAGTAGCAGTGGTGACGGGTGTGATAGGCGACGACACTGCATTTGCTGATTGTTGGGACACTGAGGACATTGACGAATGCGGTGATGGCTTAACATCATTTGATTGCGGTGATGGTTTTACTGTGGTTAGGGTTTGTATGGCTGGAACATCTGTTGGTTTTGAGGCAGGTATATGTTTCGCCTTGATTTTTCTTCTGACCTGGTTGTGCTGAACGTTAGCACTGGTTACAATGGGCACAGTAATTTGCACACTGTTGTTTTTGACTAGTTGAGATGAGGCTAACACTTCTCGGCTTGGTTTTGGAACATGATTGCGTTTCTTCAGAATCTTTCGTCTGATATAGTTGTGCTGTATACGCGGAATTTTGTTGCTAGGGATTGAGTCATCAGATTCTGTTTTATAGGCGCGTTTGACGCTGGAGCTGACTGGTACAAATAATGTACTATCCGCATCACTGGTTTCAATGGAACTAGCTGTATCAATGTCTGTTTCTTGTTGGTATAATTCTACCATTTTTCTGTCATTATGTTCGTTGGGGTCTGACAAAGCTGTGCTGGGGTTGACACTGTCTTCTCTCATGTCTTGTTCTGTTTCGTCTCCATAAAGATCGCTGGTATATGGTTCAACAATCTGCTTGGGTATAGTTTCTTCAGGATCTGATTGTTTTGAACGAGCAATCTTGTTCTTGTGGTATAGCAGTGTTTGGTTTTCACTAGTGTTAAAACTAGAACTGCCTGAACTGGGGGTGTGATAGGTATCAGCTGACGATTTATCACTGCGGGAGTAAGTTTGAGTGTGGATATAAGGTGTTTTCGTGTTGTCATCGTGTGACGTCTGTGGCATGATTTCTTCATTTCTAATGCGCAGGTCTCTGTCTTGTAGTCTATTACGTAATTCAAGTGGTGGGATATCTTCTTCGCTTTCGGACGAGTCTCGTTGTTGTCTTGCTCGATGTATTTCATCTGTGGGTGGTCTGGGTATGTGGTCGTCTTGGTAAAATTCAGAGTCTGTCGTCTCTGACTCTGATATGTCAGACGAATCTGTGCTGGATGGATTATAATTTAGGGTGGCTTTTCTGACTGGTCTTGTATTTGTCGTCAGAGGCGGAATGGGCCGGTGATTATCAATTTTTATTTGTTTTACGTGAGCTTTTGTTTGGTGTTGTTTCTCTTCATTCCAAATAATGAAGTTTACAGGCGTAGTTTGTTTCATGATTTTGTAGCCATCTAACCATCGGTCATCGAATTTTGAACTGCGTACATGTTTCTTGTAGTATACTCTGTCTCCTATTTTGTACGTTGGTAGCTTGGCTGATTTATCATGTTGTTTCTGTTTCTTGTGAAATGCCTTCTGCGTATTTCGTTGTGCAATCTGGTGAGCTTTATACTTTTCTTGAAGGATTATTTCGATGGGGTCTTCTCCCATGTATTTTCTTTGTGGGCGAAGTAGGTTGTCTAACGGAAAGTTTGGTTCTCTTCCGTATAGCATGAGAAAGGGTGACATTCCTGTGGTATCGTTCACGTTTACTCGGATGGCTTCAAGAGCTTGGTTAATGTATAGGTCCCAGTATTGGTGGTTCCCCTTGATATATTTGCTAATAATATCATGTAGGGTGGCGTGCATGCGTTCATTTCTGCCATTTGCATTTGGGCAATAATAAGTGGTTGTAGTATGCTCAATATTCAGCTGGTGTAAGGTGGCTTTAAATGGGTTACCTATAAACTGTTTACCGTTGTCTGAAATGATTCGTTTTGGACAGCCATGCCTGGGAATGAATTCTTGTAAAAAAATTTGCGTGATGGACTGCGATGTGGCATCACTGAGTGGGTAACTTTCTGGCCAAACAGAGTATTGGTCAACTATGTGCAGGAGGTATTTGTTGCCTGATTGGGTGAGTGGGTAAGGACCTGATAAGTCAATGCTCACTGTTTGCATGGGGTAATGGGAAGGTTGCATTTCTTGAAGGGGAATTAAATGTGGCTTCATGTTTCTCAATTTACATGTTCTACAGGTGGCTACATATTCTGTAATGTCCTTGTAGAAAGTTTGCCAATAATACCTTTTCTTTATGACATCAATTGTTTTGTCTCTTCCCATGTGCCCGTTGTTATCATGAAACTGTAGCAATACTTCTGGGACTAGATGTGCTGGAATGACTTTTCTTAGTGTCCCTTCTTGTTTCTGATCAATATAGTATAGAATTCCATCCGTTGGGTGTACTGTAAAATCTTTACTTTTTGTTGGGTTTTCTTTCACGTATGTGAGCAGCTTGACAATTTCTGCATCTTTCGCTTGTTCTACTCTCATGTCAAACATCTCTTGGCTTTCTTCTTCTACTTGAGTGGCGGAATCTGAGGTACTTCTTCGACTTGATGAAGTAATTTCATTAATTTCTTTAGCATTATCGTCAATCTCTGAGGATGTGCCATCATTTTTGACTCTATTTGTTTTCACTTCAGTTTCATCATCATATTTAATCCTGGATAAGAGGTCTGCACAGGTGTTCATTTCGCCTGGGATATGTTCGATAGTGGTGTCGTAGGACTGTAAATTCATTGCCCATGTCTGTAACTTCTTTGGCTGTTCTTGTGTTTTGGTGAGCCAGTTAACCAAAGGTTGATGATCAGTTCTTATAATGAGTTTAGTTCCTCTGACGTAAAAGTCAAACTTTTGTACTGCATAGTGAATAGCATATGCTTCTTTCTCAGTGGTGGTCCACCGTTTTTGTGACTTTGACAATGCGTGGGATAGGAATGCAATGGGTTTCTCATTTGGAATGTTTGGTAGGATGGGTGTTTCATCTTCTAGTACAGGTTGGACCAAACAAGCACCAATTGCGTTATCTGAGGCATCGGCGTATAGTATCATGGGCTGAGAAATATCTGGATGTCCAAGCAGTGGGATGGTGGTTAGGGCATTTTTTAGATACTCAAAGGATCTCTGGCAGTCTTCTGTCCATTTGAAGCGTGCATACTTGCGGGTAAGGGCTATCAAAGGCTCTGCTGCTCTGGAGAAATTGATGATGTGGCGCCTATAGTACCCTATTGTACCAATAAATGAGCGTGTTTGTCTCACCGTCTTGGGGCTAGGCATTTCTCTTATGGCTTTGACTTTATCTTCATCAGGTCTGACGCCATGTCTATTGATGACAAAGCCTAAATATTTTGTTTCTGTCTTTAGAAACTCACACTTCGACAGTTTTAACTTTATTTGGTGATGCCTGAGTCTATCAAACACTGTTTCAACCTTGCGGAGGTGGTCTTCCATCGTGCCTGCGGTATGTATCAGGATATCGTCTATGTATGCCAGGGCAAATGGATGTAGACCCTTTAACACTTCATCCATGAGTGACATATATGTTGCTGGAGATCCTTTTAGACCAAATGGCATAACATTCCAAAAAAAGCTTCCCATATGTGAACAGAATGTGGATTTCTGTTTTGCCTCAGGTGTCATGGGGATGCACCAAAAACCTGACCTTGCATCAAGTGTGGTAAAGTATGTAGACTTTCCTAACGTCGCAAGTAGATCGTCTATCCTGGGGAGGGGGTAGGAAATGACTTTTGTGATTTTGTTAAGGGCACGGTAGTCGCAGCAAAAGCGACTGGAGCCGTCTTTCTTTGTTACGATCACTATGGGTGAGGACCATTGGGAACGGGATCTTTCGATGATTCCTGCCTGTAGCATTTCATTTATAGACCTTTCCATGAGTTCTCTGTTTTTCAAGGGCGTATGATAGGGTTTCATATGTATTGGCTCCTCTGTGGTTGTTTGAATGTCCATTTTGACAGTGTTAGTTCTGCCTAATTCCATGTCATTGAGTGCGAATACATCCTGGTGTTTTTCTACAAACGTTTTCAAACGTTGCTTATTATCTTCTGTGGCATTCAGGGTTGCAAGTAACTGAGCTATTCTCTCTCTGTATTTATGATCTGCTATGATATCTCTGGTCTGTCTTGATGCCTCCGTTTCATTCCCATAATTTTGGGACATTTTTCTTGCATCTTGTGAAAATCTCTGCTCCTGGTATGTGGCTTTCTTTTGCGTAGTTCTTTGCCGTTCATTGGGCTGTGCTTGGTACTGTCTCCTCTGCCATGTACTGTGTGCATTTCCATTTGTCACTGCATTTACTGTATATTCATTTCTTATTATATTTCTGGGGTAGTCGTTGTTGTGCCATTTTTTCTGATTATTTCTGCCGTAACTGCGCTTATCCGCATACGTTACTGTATTTCTTCTGTTTGTGCTATAGGGCTGTCTTCTTTCCCTGAGCGAAAATTTTTCATTCTTTCTGTTTCCAACTTTGCTGCTATAGTATCCTCCTGTGGTGTAGTCATATAAGAATTCTTCCTTTTCTTCGGAAATTTCAATTGGTTTTGGGACTTTATCATATCCACCTGTTTTTGAGTTATATTTATACTCCATGGGGCATGTATCACTGTCTTGTCGCTTTGGATATCCTCCTGGCAAGACAATTTCTGTTTCTCTGTTACTCTGTGATATACAGCACTTCATCTTTTCTCTTGGTGTGCTGGGGCGCAAGAATGAGTAATTATAGTCATTTTCATACTGTGGCCTTTCTCTTCTTATGTATGGACTGGTTCGTTTCTGCCATCTGGGTAGGGTATGCTGTGGTGTAACATAACTGTGACTGATGTTACTGCCTTTTTCTGCATAAGCCTTATAACTGTTTACTTTCCGTGTACTATGGTTATTTGTACTGCGATTTCGTGCATTATATCCAGTGGGAGTGGTTGAGACAATTTGTGGATGGTCTCTATTGGTTTTGGTTTGTCTTATTGTTGACGTATCCACTTGCGCTACAACTGTGCCTCTTTTTATAGTGGTAGTTTTTCCTGACATATTCAATATCATGATGGGGAAATCTCTGGACTTCGAGACTTCAGCGATTCCCTCTGTAATTTGCAACAATGGGTCATCAATAATGCTTTCTTCTGCTAGGGGCTGTACTTGAATTGATTGCCCTAGTGTTATGTACTCAGAATTTTTTACTCTGCCTTTTGCTATGACCAGGGAGTTTGGAGCCACCGTTATGGGAGCTGTAATCCTTACTAAAGACGCTATGTGGATATCGTCCTGGAGATCTATGTACGTATTGTTGACTTTGATTTTGTGGAGGTCATAGTATATTCGAACTTTGTGTTTGTTAAAAAAATCTCTCCCTAGGATAAGATTTCTAGACATTCCTTTAGTAATGACAAATGGGTGTTCAAAATTTGTTTCGCCTAAGGAAAATTTTAGCCATGCTGTCCCAACTGAATTTAGTCTTTGTCCCGTGACTGAAGCTAGGTGTGTTTTGGACGGTTGAAATCGTACTAAGTGTTGGATCCTCTTGAACAGCTGGAACCTAATAAGGCTGATGGATGCTCCTGTATCTACCAGTGCCCTATATTGTTGGCCCTGTATAGACATGATGCAGGAACTGGGGTCCGGATGTATTTTAGTTCCATCATGCAACATTTCTTCATATTGTATTTTACTGGATGGGCCCACTTGACAATTTCTGTTCTGTGTTGTTTCTTTTGTTTTGGACCAGTTTCTGTGATTGTTGCCCTCACTAACGGTCCTGTTTAGTGAGTGGCGCGGCCGTTTCCCTGACGCATGAGGGGTTGAGGTGCGCCTCTGGTATACTGATTTCTGGTGTAATCACGTGGGGGTGGTGCGGGTTGTTGTGGTTGGTAACCTCCTCTTCTGAATGGTGCATGATTGTAATTTGCTCTACAGGACTTGTAACCATGTCCGAGCCTACCGCATGTAAAGCATCCGTTTGTATTGACATTATTGACGTCGTTTTGCCTCTGTGTGGGGGGTCTATAATTGCGGGGCCTATCATCTCGTTGTCGTGGGCGAGTCCATTGCCTCCTGGTATGGTCAACTTCCATAGGCTCATGCTCATCATAGTCCCTATATTCTGGTCGGGGTTCCCTACCTGCTCTTTGTTGGAACCTTCGGTGAAGATTTTCCTCCTGTATTGCTGCTTGGATTGTTTCAGCAATAGTCTTGGTGTCTTTTCTAATAAGATGCCTTCTGATATTTTCCGCTCTAAGGCCATCGGCAAATATCCCCACTAACTGTATTTCTACATCAGGTGTGGTAGGGATTTCTCCGCAAAATGCCTCTTCTGCCATATTGAGGAATCGATCTCCAAAAAGTTGTACCGATTCATCTCTTTCCTGTTTCATGCTTCTAAGGACTGACCAAGCATGCATTTTGTCTATGATTTCCCCATATCTCTGGGTGAGCTCTTTTTTTAGGGACTCGTAGGTTTCTGTGGGGTACTGCTGGGACCTCCTTCTTAAAAAATCAGTCACGTACGAATCAGAACCTAACAGAGCGATTTTCTTTTTCTCTTCATCCGTTGTTGCCTCTGCTAGTGCCGCAAATTTTTCCATGTCGGACAACCATCTTCTGAATTTTTTCTTGTTTCCATCGAACGGCTGAACAATGGATCTAACCTGTGTGAATTTCGCGTAGTTGTCATTTTTCTGTAGGGTTTCAGTAATTTGCCGTAGCGCTATTATTGTTGGTCCTTCCATATTTTGTCTGTCCTGGGGCTGCAGTGGTTGTGTATTTACGGGTTGGTTCTGTGGTTGTTGTTGTTGTTGTTGTTCCACACCCAGCTGTTGAAAATTTTGTAGTAAATCGTCCATGGTCTATGATCGCTAGTTATTCGCTTTATCAAAGAGAAGTGGTCACGGGCACCATATTACCTTCATGTAGCCGGGGCAGGTGTTCCTTAGGACTGGAACGGCACCATATTACATCATGTGGCAGTGCCGGTATATGCAGTATTTTCAGTTTACTTTACAGAGAGCAGATGTTTAACTGGCCTAATCACCAGAGATTTAGATTTCTCTCTTAAATTTGTGTTACCAGGTTCGATTTTCTTCTCTTAGGTGTTGATGTAGCGAATTTAATTGAAATGGATAGATTTCTTATCTAGATCTCAAAACTGTAGTAATTCACCTTTTCAACAGCGTTCGATTTCATGCAAAACTTTTAATATCTTTCAGCATGAAACTTAAAATTTCAACAAAGTCTGGAATTCAGAACATTTTTACAATAATAAGTATAATAAAATTCTATCATCTCATCAGATGCTTTCATCGATGCAAAAATCCCTTTTTGCATCCTTGTCTCGTAGGCCTACTCAATTGTCAAATATGGCGAACCTTCTCATTCCACCGTGTTCCTTCTTTTAAGTTACAGTCTTATTTTAGGTTCGACGACATTTACCCATCTCCTCAGATTTGTCCTTGATTTCTTTATCGTCATAAGCATTCCTTGAGTTAAATGCTTTCCAACACAAGAATATTTTCTACTCTACATGGTTTGAGGTGTAAGACTATTTTTTGCAAATTGACTCAAATCCTCGAACCTAGTTCTGCTGCGACTAGGGTTGGGAGCTCTATTCAAAATACATATTTAACGATTGTCACTACTTACGCCAGTAAGAAATATATATATATATATAACCACTCAATGTCCTGAAATACACATTTTATAAGAAATGTTGAAGTTTGATTTTCTCAAACTAAGAAATATATAGAGCTGGACCAGATACGACCTCTTGAGTTGCGCTCTTTCATTCTACTGCCAAATGGCGTCGTTGTTCCACTTTCCCCGGGGTAAATCTGAGCTATCCGATTGGTCAGGGGAAATCACCCAATTATTAGAAATGGCGTGTAGAAGCGACTCTACCCTAAATATGTGACACTATTTATTATTTTCTGTTTCTCATAAAATATAAAATTATGGGGTGGTCTGTGCTTCCTCTGTCTTGTAAGAATATAGTCTGTTTCCAAAGGAACAACTATGTACACGGCCACGGTGATTGACCTGTTGTGCCTTTGCATGATAGAGGGGCTGCCTCCTTACGGCCTGCATTTTTTTTTTTACACCTCGTTGTCTTTCCTTGTCCTATGAGTAGTTAGTAAGTTTGCAAATTTTTCTGTTGTTTTTTAGGAGTGCGCTGGTGACGCAGGCGTTATATACCGCAGCTTTGGTCTTCGTTGTGAGTTTGGAGTTTCCCTAAACACGCGATGTGAGGCGGGAAAATGTAGCTGCAGCTTTGCCGATGCGGCTGTCAATTTCTGTGTCCATTGTAAGTTTGTCATTGATGGTAGACCCTAGGTATGTGATGTGGTGCACCACTGCCGATTCATAGTTATCGATAGTGATAACTGGTGCAGCACCCACATCCTGACTTAGCACATTCGTTTTCTTTAGACTTATTGTGAAGTCAACGTCCTTGCATGCTTGGATATATATATAATCTTCCTTTTCAGTCATTTCTGATTATAGGAGCATACTCCCGAAAAATAGTCTCGGTTGCATGAGGTTGGGCATTTGAATAAAGAAGCCAAGCTGTTGTCCATGCAACATGCCTCTGCTGGTGCGATCAGAGGAACGGCGTCGCCGCTACAGTCTGAAACCGGAGTATTTAAATTTGCTATACCGCTTGTTATGACTTTGATGCTGTACCTCGTTTTGTTTACATTATTAATGTTCTGTGAAATAAATGATAAGCCTCAAAATGTTTTGACCACACATCGAATGCTTGTGCTACCTGTTAATCTGGATTCATTCATACAAGTGACCAGACGAACTTATTCTTTGTTTCTCAATGTATATTCTTTGTTTCTCAATGTATATTCTTTGTTTCTCAATGTATATTCTTTGTTTCTCAATGTATATTCTTTGTTTCTCAATGTATATTCTTTGTTTCTCAATGCATATTTTTTGTTTCTCAATGTATATTCTTTGTTTCTCAATGTATATTCTTTGTTTCTCAATGTATATTCTTTGTTTCTCAATGTATATTCTTTGTTTCTCAATGTATATTCTTCGAACGGTGCTACTCCAATGATGTTTCTGATCTCCTTGTATCCAAATAGGTCGTTTTAATATTTATTGCGTCATTGTAACTGAGGTCTCATTTAGCGGATAGCGATGTTTTTTTGGTTCTTTAAGTTCGTGTTCACTTGCTAGATTGTATTTGATTCTTCCTATATATATAGACATTTGTGTGTGTGTATTATTTACAAAAAATCATCATCATTGTCATCTTCATTATCAATTCTCTTCAGCTGTTTTGAAACACATAGTTCAGGCCAGACTCTCCTGTATGGTGCCATCCGTTGAAGTCATTTCGTTTTTTCTCTAGACCTTTTAAGTTCATCTCACACTCCTTTCTTTGTGTGCTTTTACCCCTCCATCTATTTCATTTACCCTGGGGGATTCCAGGACACTGAACTATTTTGATGTATTTATACGCATGCCTGAAAATTAACAAACAAATACAAACCAACTTCAGAAAAAACACAACAAAAATATTTTCTGCCAGAATTCCCCCTAGAATTCTTCAGGTGGCAGGTCTATGAGTTTGCGAGCTAAATTTGTGAGCGTTTCTACAGCAGACGTGAGAGTTGACGGTACAGAAGAACGAAAAAAGTCTGATATGTGTGTAAAAATTGTACAGTTTTCTCATCATGATAAAGGAACGCATGTTTTGCGAGTGTAGAAAAGTCATTGGTGTAGAATTTAATATCGTAGACTTAGCAATCACAGAGCAAAGCTTCATTTCTCTCTTGTAACCATGGAAACGACTGAATCTAGGCATCAGATTCTCAGCTTGGTTAGGATTTATGGCAGGTCGGACACCAAATACGAAGCCCGAGCGTTTGCCTACACCCGCGGTACAAATCTTTATGATGTTAACTGATCTGGAGAAACAGGAATATTACCCTGGCAAAAGGGATTGAAGGAAATAAAGGTTACCAGCTGATTTGTACAAACCGTGTGATTCAGACAAGCATGTTGTTTATCACTATGAGTACACAAATCTAAGACGTCAAATGTCCCCGATCATGAAGGAATTGTCATCGATAGGTTTTCCAAGGTCGAGCATTGTAATTGGTAGATGTAAAACTGCTGACACTGCACGTATTTTACTCTAGTTTACAAAAAAGTGTAAGGTACTATTGAGGAGAAACTTTTAGAGAGTTCTCGTTGAAGAATATTCCCTGACGGTTCTTGAAAGCCATACAGAAAATATATAAGGACCGACATTAAGGATGAGAGAGCGACAATGAGATGGAAATATATTTTACTAAACCTTTGTTCAAAGTTTTTAGTGCAGTGTAGTTCATTATGAAGCTTTAATTATAAGTATAACATATGAAAATGTGCGGATATATTATTCACGTTACCAATGAGAACATAATTATTCGAATACAAGCAGACCGGACTATGACACAAGAAGTGTAAACGTCTTTGCACAACACAGTTAGGCGTCTTCTTTGATCCATGGTCGATGGCTAACAAAGCAGTCAGTGGCCATTAAGTATGATGCCTTTTTTGGAGGGCAGATAAGATTATCTCCCCATTCCGGGCAGTCGGTGGTCATCCTTCCAACAGGGTCTCAACACCGGTTCAAACTTTTCATCTCAGCTTCCACGTGTCACTGCCATGTTTTTTTTTTTTTTTTTTGTTGGTGGTCAGTTTCTCCTTTCCACTTCCGCGAGTGTATGTTAGTGGTGTCCAGATGTTCAAAGGTGTCCCACATGTGAAATTTGGACATTGGCAGCAGATTAAGAGACAGGATACGTGTACTAGTAAGAAGATGCTACAAAACTAACCACGGAATCTCAAACGTTGATCATCAAATAAAACATACAGTTAGTAGTGCTATAGAACCTTAAGACCTTCTCACAGCAATAAGGAGATGGGGTTCGACATGGTATGGCCATATATACAAATCATATGGACTGCGACAGATTTTCTTTTCAGGAACAGTCAGGCAAAATAAGGCAGGATAGACTGCAATATACATTATT